>ML331092.1:0-119878 GCA_005239505.1 Nicotiana paniculata | reverse complement strand
TGTGTTATTATGAAAGAAAAATATATGTGGTGACTCTTAATGTAATTGTGTTTAAAGAAGTATAGGGTAATAACATCGATGTGGAGGTGGAGTTCGGCTTATTATAAGTTTGAGGTTGAATGCGAAAGTATATGTATTAATGTGCTTAGGGAGGTGTAGTCACTCTTATATCCAAATGTATCCTACCCGTCCTGCAGCCTACATTACAACCGAATAAAGTCCTAAATGAGCCCGATTAGTAGAGTATTACACTACGGGCAAGCCTATGGTGCATCTTTTGTGGCATATGAATGTTGTTTCTGAGAGCGAGTGAATTGTGAATAAAGCACTGTATTTGTGAGTCGATTATTGAGGCGGGGATGTCACAACATTGTGCTTGAACTATTTTAAATATTCTTGGTATAACGTGTTAAGAGATTTTCTTAATAATTTATGTACATGAGGGTAGTGTGGTTGCTCGAGGACGAGCAATTATTTAAGTGTGGGGTATTGATGCAAGGCTAGAATTCATGGTTTAACATGTTATATGCCTTACATTTCATGTGCGTTAATGATAAAAATACACTTTTTATGTGCATAATAGAGTCTATTTCATGTGTAGGTGAATTGGAGATGGAAACCGAGCTAAATTGATGCAAATACATCGAAAATACGCTCAAGAGGCGAGGAGGAGTGCAGCGGGCTATAGCCGGGCGCCAGAGCCCAATTGCCTAACCCAGCCTGGAGTTAGCCAGGCGTTAGAGCTGAAACGCCCGACCCAGCCAGGCGTTAGAGTTGAAACGCCAGCCTTAGCCTGGCGTTAGCCAGGTGTTAGGGCCCAAACGCCAGGTCCCAAGTTCAGTCAATTCTGAGTTTTGATGAGTTTAAGTGTTTCCCGGTTGGAATAGAAGTCTCCTACACGTTTAGGGTTTGTCCTAAACATATAAATAGACCCCAAAACACAACTGAGGGGAAGGGGAGGATTCGAAGGATTCGAAGAGACGGACGACAAGACATCAATTTGTACAGATTTTCTTCATTACTTTGTAGTTTCATTATGCAAGTTATTTTAGATTTGATTCTTATGAACTAGGGTTTTGGTAGAACCCGTTGAGGGATAAACCTAAAGTGATATTAATATAGTTTTGATTGGTGGATTAATATCTATTTGTTCAACTACGTTCTTGTTGTAGTTAATTGAATAGCCATCAATTAGTTGTGCCTATTTATTGTGTATCTACTTGAGATAGAGTGCCTATCTAAAGTTAACTGTAATGCAATCTAGCTAGCGTAACTTGAGAGAGTGCGTCTAGTAAATTATCATAATTACTTGAGAGAGATTTATGGTAGATAGAGTGTTCATGATTGATAAAGACAACTAATCAAGCTATATAAAGTATTCGAGAAGTAAATTCACTGACGGGGGAAACCATAACCTTAGATCTTTATTACAATTGTTTACACCTTAGCGTAGTTAATCTTTAGTTTTAATCTTTAGTGTTAGTAATTTAAATAACATCAAGTGACAGTTGAGTATTCTAACAGCTTGCTTGATACATATATTCCATGTGGAATCGACTCTGGGCATAATACCCCGGATTATATTTGCAACGCCCGCTTAGTCATTTATTAGACATAGTTGAGTGTGATCAAGGAGGCCACCTGGGAGACCGAGAGGGATATGCGGAGAAGATATCAATACCTATTTGAGACTCTAGTTATGTTTCTAGACTCGTTCGAGGATGAACGTTTATTTAAGAGGGAGGATGTAACGACCCGGCTGGTCGTTTCGAGAGTTATAACCCTGTTTCCCCCATTTCTGCTTCTTTATGTGTTATTCAGCTATATTGTATTGTATCGGGTTGGTTGCTTCGGGTGTGGAGTAGTTTCGGAGTGGAATGAAACACTTAGTCTCCTATTTAGAAGCTTAAGTTGGAAAAGTCATACGGATGTTGACTTATGTGTGAACGATCCCAAATTTGGATTTTTATGGTTCGATTAGCTCCGTAGGTGATTTTGTACTTAGGAGCGCATCTGAAATGTGATTTGGAGGTCCGTGGTAGAATTAGGATATAATTGGCAAAAGTTGGAAATTTGGCGATTTTGGTCGGTAGTGAAAAATGTGATATCGGTATCGGAATGGACTTCCGAAATTTGGAGTAGGTTCGTAGTGTCATTTATGGTGTGTGTGTAAAATTTGAGGTCATTCAGATGTGGTTTGGTAGGTTGCGGCGTCATTTGCGGAATTTGGAAGTTCATAAGTTCTTAGGCTTGAATCCGAGGGTAATTTGGTTTTTGATGTTGATTTCGGTGTTCCGAAGGATCGACTAAGTTCGTATGTTGATATATGACTTGTCGGTTTTGGAGCTTTTGGGAGTAATTTAAAGAGAGATTCAAGGGTTTCAGTGAGGTAAGTTGCTTTCGCTCTAATACTCGTGTTTATGGTGATTTCCTGTTGTTTAAGCATATGATAAGTGGAAATTATGGGTGAAAATAAGGGGTTAGGGCTTGGGATTTTGGAGAGTTTGGTTTGGGATTTGAGGGACCAAATGATGTCGGATTTTGATAAATTTGGTATGTATGGACTCGTGAGTGAATGGGATTTCTAGTTTTGTATTTTTTGTCAAATTTGAAGACGTGGGCCTGGGGGCCGGGTTTGAGCCGATTTCGGGGTTAAGGTCTAATTTGATAGTTTTTCTTGTGGAATTCATTACTTTAGCATAAATTGATGGTATTGTACTGATTGTGAATAGATTCGGAGCATTTGGAGGCCGAATCGAGGGGCAAGATCATCACAGAGTAGGGATTTGAGCGGTTTGAGGTAAGTAACTACTGTAAATCTAGTTTTGAATTTATGAAACCCCGGATTTTATGTCATGTGACTATTTAATTCTGAGGTGATGCACATGCTAGGTGACCGGCGTGTGGGTTTGCACCGTCGGGGATTGTGACTTGTGTTTACATAGAAAATGATGTTAACACTTATACTTGATTTGTGGTTCTAAAAATATGTGATTTAATCCAATGCTAGTTAGTAATCAAGAAATGATAAGCATAAGTAAGGAGAACTGATAGCCAAACCAACGTCCTCAAAAGGCTGAGGGCCTCGAGTTTGACAGTCTCGGGGGTCGAGGTCAGTCGATAGTAATGGATTGAGAATAATAAATGAAGAAAATGAATGGGGAACAATGAACGAAGAACAACCAATGAAGAACAAAGAATGAAGGACAATAAAGTTGAAGAATAAATTTGAGCACAACAAAAAGTAGAGTAGAATATTCTATAGCAGTGTACTGAAGATCCTTTACAAAATGATTGGGGTCCCTTTTATATAGGAGGAGAAAACCCTAATATGGTACATTTCTAATTATGACAAAGAATACTATTGGTACAACTGTATGACTGTTTAGTACGAAGTTGTACTATTTCTTACAAATCCTATTAGTCTCAACCACGTGTCCTATTTCCCACTTTTTCTTGACTGTCGTCAATTTGACACTTCCTCGAGGTATGTTGTGATGGGTCCTCGATGTGCCTTCTCGAAGTGTACATTCTGGGATCAGATTCTAACTTTACTTCGAACTCTTTGAGCTCGGCCTCGGTGCAACATACATCTTGAGATTGGGCTTCTCTGATTTTGGCCGTATACAAATAGTCCCCGCGTTTCTGAGAATGAAATGATAAGAAACTCTTTGAATTCTCGACCCTTCGATCCTCTTTGTGATGACATCACTCCAATGACATAAGCGCTGAAGTGACTGAAGCGCCCCGCCGGTTCATTTCCCTAAAAGCCATAATTGGTTGTCAAGGATTGTCGGCCATCCATATCTATGAACAGTCGCCATTTTTCTCTTATATATACTCGCTTCCCTCTCTCATTAAGAACTTTACCATTCTGCAGCAACTACTTTCTTCTACAACTTCCCTTTCACCACCAGTTCTTCCATCGTGTTAGTTCAAAGTTGCATTGGTGTTTTCATCTCATCCTTTATTTTCTAAAGAAATTATGGCTAAAACATCCAAATCTATTCCTCATAAAGAAGGAATCTCTACTTCTACTTCCCGTACGGCGAGTGGCAAACCTCTCGATGTCCCTGGCCGATGAAGAAGGACTTTACCATAGAGAAACCTCCCGATGTCCCGGGAAGTCGAGAACACGCCTCGAGGTATATAAGATCAATCGAGGAGAGACACTTTGAAGTTGTGAGGAGGGAGTGCAGGTGGGGCGAAGAGGTCGTTCTGCAATTATCCTCTTGTGAAGAGGATATTGCGACCCACATATAGGGATTTCTGACAGTGTATACATATCCTTTTACATTAGGTCCCCTCGACCCACTCGTGCTCAAGTTCTGCCTAAGGTGCCAAGTTACCCTGGCCCAGATCCACCCGTCCTTCTGGGAAATCGTGTTAATGATGAGGTTTTTGTTGAAAAGGCCGGGATCGAATTCACTCTCAGCCACCTCATTTGATTGTATGGGCATCAGCATTTTCGAGGTCTAATCAAGGTCCAACGCTAGTCCATCAAATCCTTCTTTGCTAGCAATGACGAAATCAGGGATCGAGAGTAGATGAGACGGTTCATCAGAGTGAGGACCATCGACATCATTCCCTCGGAATTCCTGTCGTTCCCCGAGAAATTGAACTTCACACGTGAGTAAAATGTGATGCTTTATCTTCTTATCATTAATTTTTCTATACTTCGAGTGACTGTTCCCTTTCTTTTCTCTCAGCGGTCCCGTGGATGCCTGATGCGGTCCTCGATCTCGAGGACTGGGATCGCAAACTGGCAACTACTTAGACATATGATAAACGCAAGTGGCTGGACTTGTCGAAGGGAAAGTAGGAGGCGAGGCACCATTGTATATGTTATAATACTTCTTCACTTTTTAAAGATACCTCTCTTCGCATGACCTAACTTCTCTGTTTCAGGTATTTGAGAGTTTTTTGAGATGAGGCCTCCCCCTCTCGGTGAGGAAGAGGAGCCTTCGGCTTCGAATCCATAGAAAGATAATAAGCGAAAAAGGTCCTCAAAGAGTGAGGATGTTCAAAGAAAAACGGAGCCTGCTCGGAGCCGTAAGAAAAAATTGGTCATGAACGAGGACTCTGATGTTATTCGCCAGTCCGTGGGCGATAATGATGACGAGCAAGAGAGCTCGACGTTGGTGAATCGAACTAGAAAGCCTTCTGAGGCCGTAAATCCTGCCAAAACCGAGGCCCCTAGCCTCGAGGGAGGAATTCCAAAAGAAAGAAGGGACGAAGGACCATCATTATCGAGCGTCGAGTGGGCTTTGACGCACCTCGTCAAAATCAGAGCGTGTCAGGTGATTTCCCCGAGGTCGTGACAGTAGGTCACTCACCATCATTTTTCATCTTTCTCCTAGAATACAATATGGGACGCTCAGGATCTGAAGATGCCCAAATTAGGCGGAGTCCCGAGTGAAAACGACCCATTTCAGGGTTGCTTTATTGGGGTCGATGAGGCCGATCCAGCAGATGCATACTAAATCTTTGAGGAGGCTAAGCGGCTTTGCTCAATTGGAAGTTTTTAATAGTTCCACAGCCTTTCTAACTTCATATTTTCCTCATTTATCTAATCAAACATTCTTTTTTGTAGGCCTTCGAAAAGTTTAAGACTGAGTTGTGTCGCTATGAGGCCAAGTTGCGTAGGTCCTCGAATGAGGAGAAGTCCCTCATGCTTTTATGTGACAAGAATGAAAAGGAGTTAAGCATCTTCGATTTGAGTTGGACAGAGCTCGTGGGTATGAGGACAAGATAGAGAAGCAGGTAACTTTTGTTTTGAAACAATACGGGCTCCCTCTCCCATATTTGGAGGCTAACACTTCAATGACTCAGTTGTAGTAGAAGGTAGAAATGACGGAACGTCTTCAAGGCGAGGTCGCCCAAGTCAACTCCGAATGCAATTAATGGAATGCAAATATGGACATCCTTACTGCAACCAAAAAGGATGCATTGGCAAAAGTGTCTGCCCTCGAAATTCAACTTCGAAACGCTCGAGATAGCAATTCAGTTCAAGAGGGCAGGATAACCGAACTTGATGCTGGTCTTACGAAGGTGAAGGCTGAGGTCATGGATGCTCGAGTCGAAGCCAAAGAGATACAAGCCAAAGCCGACAATACGGTAGCCATCTATTTGAAACATGATAGTGATGCTCAAATGGAGTTGCGGGGGGCCTCCGACCGAGAGAACAGAAGCAACGACTGTGTCCGATGCAGATCCTGGAGGGAAACCCTCGAGGAGATTCATGCCAATGGCTTCGATTTCTCCAAGGAGATAGAGCAGGACAAGGAAGACGAGACTGATGCCAAGTTCCTCCTTTCTTCCGATGACAAAGCCGATATTGAAGATGATGAAAAAGAGGCTGAGGAGGAGGCTGGTCCCGAGGGGGTTGATGGAGACAAAATCCCCGAAGGGGAAAAGAGAAAGTCCCCGATGGTATATTAGGTCTCCTTTGATTTTTGTAAAGGGCTCCATCTGGGAGTATTTTAAATGTACTTTTGTACCATTATATCGATATAAATAAATCTTTGTTCTATCTTTGAGTTAATTTCCCTCTTGACTTTGCTTTTGAAATTTGATGCTTGTCGACGATCAGTCCGATGTGTGGACTTAGAATATAAAGCCCTTAGGTTTCGTGTTTGGTCGATGATCGATAATAAGTGACAATTTAGTGGTCCGATCTTTGAGTAATAAATGACAGGGTCCGATCTTCGAGCTAAGCTTTAGCTCGGGACTTTCGAGTTCGAACTAGGTAAGGTCCTGAGCTTGGTTTGTTTCAGTCTTTAAGTTCTTTAGGTATCGAGCCTTATGAGTTTTTACCATATCGGCCCTTAAGCTCTTTAAGGTTGGCCCTTAGGCTCTTTAAGATTGGCCCTTAGGCTCTTACATATCGGCCCTTAGGCTCTTATTAGATTGGCCCTTAGGATCTTACATATCGGCCCTAAGGCTCTTATTAGTTTGGGTCAATTCGACCTCTAAAATGGCTGCAATTTTCCCCCTTTCTGGCTAAATTCTTTTATAAATTTTGTTATGGCTTGGCATGTTTTTATACTTGTCCGATTTTTCGATGGTTCGATTGATAGGAATCTTGATTATAAGTCGATGTTTGACGATGATTGAGTACCTCGTGAGGTTTTTTCGAAGGCAGATTTTCTCGAAGCCTTCTCCCTATTCGGAGCTGATTTTATCGAATCCCCTTTTCTTATGACGAGGGTAGACTAATTTAATGGGTTTTTTCGAAGTATTCGAAGGCCTTTAGTTTTATGGAGGAAGTCGGATGTCTACGAGCCGCATTATTTTGGTCGTAGCCTTTTATCTTACCGTAGTCTTTATATTTGGCTCTCGAGTTGTAGGATTCTACTTTCTTGTCATTATTCTCTATCTTCTTTTCTCCCGACTCAACCCTTTTAGTGAGTTCCTCGAGCATCCTCATGATGGTGGGTCAGTTCCTGACCCATTATCGCTCGATCTTTCTAGTGCTGGCTCAACTCGGGGAGCTATGTTCGGTAATGCTGTGCTCGGAGTCTTTTGGTGACCCTGCAATTGAGCGATAGAAACTTGTTGTGCTTGCAACATTTCAAACATTACTTGTAGACTAACTTCTCTTTCTTCTTGAGCCTGTGTCCCTTGTGCATCAAGTTGGTCCCCTCCATGTCCACTTCCTTCAATATCAGTACCCAAACCGATGTGCAAAAAAATATGTGAACCTACATCGACATGGTTTGATGCTATTGTTACCCCATGGTTTAGCGGTGGTACACCGGCCCTTGGAGTTGTTGCACAATTTTCTCCATAGAAACCAAGACTGTAGTTTACAGGTGCGTTTGCTGAGTTAGGCATATTTTAACCTGAAATCAAAATAATCATTGGACAAGAAAAAGTGTGAAGAATTACTTGTGTTATCATAAAACTAGCACAAAAATAATCACTATTATCTTTAGCCCCACAGTGGGCGCCAAACTCTTTACCTCAAAAATCGTTTTAACAATTATACTTGATTTCTGATTCTAAAAATATGTGATTTATTTTCAATACTAGTTAATAATCAAGAAAAGATAAGAATGAGAAGGGAGAAATGATAGACAAACCAACGTAGGGGGCCTCAAGTTCGACAGTCTCGAAGGTCTCGAGGTCAGTCGATAGCAATTGATTGAGAATAATAAATGAATGGAGAACAATGGATGAAGAACAATCAATGAAGAACAATGAATGAAGGACAATAAAGTTGAAGAATAAACTTGAGCAAAACAAAAAGTAGAGTAGAATATTGTATAACAGTGTATTGATGATCCTTTACAAAATGATTGGGGTCCCCTTTATATAAGAGGGGAAAACCCTAATATGGTACATTTCTAATTATGACAAAGAATACTGTTGGTACAGTTGTATAACAGTGTATTGATGATCCTTTACAAAATGATTGGGGTCCCCTTTATATAAGAGGGGAAAACCCTAATATGGTACATTTCTAATTATGACAAAGAATACTGTTGGTACAGTTGTATAACGATTTAGTACGGGGTTGTACTATTTCTTACAAAAAACCTATTAGTCTCAACCACGTGTCCTTGGGAATTTCCCACTTTTTCTTGATCGCACTTTTTCTTGACTGGCGTCGATTTGACACTGCCTTGAGGTAAGTGTGATGGCTCCTCGATGTGCCTTTTCGTAGTGTAAATTCTGGGATCAGATTCGAACTTTACTTCGAAATATTCGAGATCGGGCTCGGTGCAATAGAGACCTCAAAATCGGGCTCCTCTGATTTCGTCCGTATACAACTTAGTACGTCTCGTAGAAACTATAAAGTTGCATATTTTGTTGAAACTATATGATACTTATTTGTTTTAGAAAGAATTTCTGTCAAGTGGGTTGGATTCCATGTTTAGGCCTTGTGCCAGTGTTGTTTTTACCCTTAGAGGTATTTTCTTGCTATCCTCTCATTGTTTTGATTAAAAATCTATTCTCAGTCATGTTACACCTATTTACTTCATAGATCAGCCTCTTTTAATCTACTTTGATGCATCATGCAAATGTTGTTTGGCTGAGTACTTTGATTTCGAAGAGCCTGAGGGGCTGGAGAGGTTTATGACTAAGTGAGGCCTAGGGCTTGATTTGTGAGGATATTTTGGGATCGGGCTGCATGCCGCACCATGTTTGATATAGGCCGAGGGCCTCATTGTTTATGCCATGATTTGACTTGATATAGCGTTTGGGCTGAAGGAGCCCCTCCGGAGTCTGTACACATCCCTAGTGAGCGCAGGTACCTACTGAGTGCGAGTGTCGAGTAACTGGGAGGCATGTGTAATGGTGAGGGTTGCACGAGGCGTTGTATACGAGTGATTGTAATGTTTTTCTGAGGGGCTGCATATGAGTGATGTTTGCCCATGGGGATCATTTTGATTTCATTATTTTTTCTCACATTTGCATTGAGCCTTTGTTTGAAAACTACTGAAAGATTTCTTTAAATGATTTTACGGGAACTGGATTTAAAAGAGATGATTTGGTTCAAACTCTGGTTTTAAAAGCATGTTGAATTTTATGGAGTTTTTGTGATATGAACTTTACTTGCATCATTGCTAGTCACTAATTCTCAGTATTTATTTACTATTGTTACTTACTTGCGTACTCACGTTACTCTCTGCACCTTGTGTGCATATCCAGGCGTAGCTAGACACGGTAGCAGCTGTTGACTATTCCGGTTGCAGACTTTTCTCGGAGATACCAAGGTAGCTGCCTAGTGATCACAACCCTGGTCTTCTCCCCCTTATCTTCCTTTAGCTGTATTTAGTTATTTTCCAAACTATGTTAGTCTCATTATTTTCAGAAAAATTTGTATTAGATGCTCATGACTAGCAACACCCCGATGTCGGGCTTTTCTTTTCTGCACTTTTGTTTTGATTTGAATCCCTTTATGAAGGTTTTATACTAAATAGCTTTTAAATTATCTTTGAAATGAAATATCAAATTGTTTTGGTATTGTGTCATCTTGCCTAGTACCACGATAGGCGCCATCACAACACGGTTAGTTTTGGGTCGTGACACCGCAACGGTTATATTGATGATTATGATAGAGCTTGGGCTGTAGGATCCCCTCCGGAGTTTGTAACCCACCCCCAATGAGCACGGTTGATATGATTGAGGAATGGATCTTCACTGGGCATGGATCTTGTTCGAAGTACTTGTTATCTGGAGATAGATCTTCTCCACAGGGCTGGATGGTCTTTATTTCTCAGTACTGGGTGACCTATGGTTAGCGTTGTATATATTCCGGGATGCATCTTTCCTGGGCCGCATGAGCCATTTATAGTACCGAGTGGTTGAGATATCAGGAGTGAGGGCATTGAGGCTGACATCATGGTGCATCACTTACAGTATGTCCATTGGCATGTAGTGGCAGTAGAATCATATTCATTACACTGTACGAATCTATTTTATTTCCTGATTATGAATTTCCTAATTGTTTTAAGAGCATGTTTACGTTCTGTGCATTTAAATCATATTATTTGCACCGATTGAGTTTGTCACTATTTTCAATCCATAGTTTGAGCTTGTTACTTACTGAGTTGGTGTACTCACATTACTCCCTGCAACTTGTGTGCAGATTCAGGCATTTCTGGTAACGGCGGCGACTACTGCTTTAGGCATTGGAGTCTGGGAAGCTGCATGGCATTCGCGGACCTTTATTTCCCCTGCTTAGTTTATCTGTATTTTCAGCTTATTACTCTAGATACTATTGTGGATTTGTTTAATTATTATACGCTCATGTACTCAGTGACGCCCCGATGTTTGGGACGATTGTATCGTGTTTTGGATAAATTCTGTTTTAAAAAGGCTTCTATTAAAATGTTAAATATTTCCGCTGTTATTTCAAAAAGGTATTTTTACTATATTTGGAAAGGAAATGTTGAATTTATACTTGCCTAGTCCCACGATAGGCGCCATCACGACATGCTAGGTTTTGGGTCATGATAGGGAGGTGGGGCTGGGGGAGGTGGAGTTTCGATTTTGGGGCTGGGGGACTTGATTTTAGGTGGTATTTGGGTAAAAAGGTCTGAGAAAGAGAGATGGAAGAGAGAAAGAAGAGAGAGAGAGAGAGAGGGAAAAGATGAAAATGGGGAAGAAAACTCGTCTGTAGATCTAATTAACGAAATTACTGACCGACTTCAGTCGGAAATTTTGGTCGGTAATAATAAAATTTATTTTGACCATTTGACCTCAATATTTCCGACCGAATTCGGCGGGAATTTAATTAAATTTTTCCGTTTTTAAATTATTTTAATTATACCCACCGATTTCGGTAGGTTTTAGTGGTCGTGTATATAAATTATTGTTATATATATATATATATATATATATATATATATATATTATAAAGTTTCTATATAATACACTCACATGCGCAAAATTAATTGATTTAACATCCTAAATTGTAATATCCAATATTTAAGTTGTATCCAATTATATTAAGTTATATTAATAAAATTAAATTCAATTATAGTAAGTTTTAGTCGAACATAATTGTATTTTCAATTGATCCAATAATATTGAGTTGTATCCAATTATATTAAGTTGTATCCAATTATATCAAGTTGTATCCAATTATAATAAGTTGTATTAATACAATTTAATTCAATTATAGTAAGTTTTTATCGCATATAATTGAATTTTTAATTTATCCACCGATCAAGCGTTCGTATATGAACAGTTAAGAGTAAATCATCAACGCTAGTCATATGTATGTGAGTGTAAATTATCGAGTTTAATTGATATAGTCGTTGTATCCAATTACTTTAGTCGGTCGGTAACTTATTTTAAAACACTATATTCTCCAATCGTGTGATTTAATACTGCACTACGTATTATACATACATATACATACATATACATATATATATATATATATATATATGTATATATATATATATAAAATAAGTGTATAGTATATAAACTATATTCTGTCACGGCCCATTTTGCCCCCTCCCCCCCTCCGAAAGACGTCGTGACGGCACCTAGTCGCGACAACTAGGTAAGACTATTAGCATTGAAATAACCGAAAATAAGGAATATAAAGGAACAACTAAGCACATCAAGAATGGCTATAAAAAAGTAAAATGCCGCTCGGCATATACATGTAAATCCAATTTGCCAATTTATGCACAACACTTCCCAAAACCCGGAACCATGAGTTAAAGCTCTATTAAATCTATCTACAGTCTGCTATACAAGGAGTTTAAGAAGTACATGAGGGAAACAAAGTAAAAGATAGAGGGGGAATTCGAGCATCTTTGGACGCGTGGATATATACCTTGAAGTCACTGATGGCTGTTGTTGCTGCACTAATATTGAGGCGGTCGATAGGTACCTAGATTAGGACACGAAAGACATGCTCAAGAAAGGCGTAAGTACACCACAATGGTACCCAAGAAACATATGAATACGTGGAACCGAGATTAAATAATATCGAGGAATCTCGGTGGCAGACTAAGACAATACCTGTTATCACAGCATCTAAAGCAGTAGCATCTAGTGTGGCTAGGAGTGCATATAAACAAGTCTGACAACCACCTGATCGACCTCCCCCTCTAGGGCGTCCCCTAGCTGACTGACCTCATCCCCTAGCTGGCTGGGGGGGTGATGAAGTAACTGCAGCTGAAGTCGATGGTTGACTCCTCTACTGAGGCGGACCACAATGTCGACGAGGACACTGCTTCCACATATGCCAAAACTCCCCACACTTAAAACAATCCCCAGGTGTTGGTCATGGGGATTGTAGGAAACCCCTAGCACCGGGATAACTAGTAGAAAAACCTAGCATGGAAGAGCCCTGAACTAATGGAGCACGAGATGAACTATGGGCTGGGAGGGAACTGAGTGATGAGTGGCCCTGATGAGAATTGTGAGAACCATGGCCCGATGATGCACCACGGTGAACTGGGCGAGCTGACTGGGCATGCCTAAATGGACGACCTTGTTCGTGCTAGAACTGACCCCCATGAGGAGCACAACTGAATCCACCCTGTCCACGAGGCCTCTTGGCCTCCCTCTCAATCCTCCTTTGACCGCAAACCATCTTAATCTGTCGAGAAATGTCAACAAACTCATCAAAAGTAGCGCCAGACACTCTCTCTCTAGTCATAAGCAATCGAAGCTGGAAAGTGAGGCCATCTATAAACCTCCTAATCCTCTCTCGGTCTGTGGAAACCAACCAGATATCATGACGGTCTTGCTCTGAGAATCGCAGCTCATACTGAGTCACAGACATATCACTCTGACGGAGCTGCTCAAACTGTCTGCGTAGCTCCTCTCTGAGAGACTGAGGTACAAACTTCTCCAGAAAGAGAACGGAGAACTGCTGCCAAGTAAGGGGTGATGCACCAACCGGACTACGCCTCTCGTAAGCTACCCACCAACTGAATGCAACCCTAGAGAACTGGAAAGTAGTGAATAAGACCCCACTGGACACCAGAATACCTAGTGTACGAAGCATCCTCTGAAACTTATCCAAGAAATCTTGTGCATCCTCACCCTCTGCACCACTGAAAGATTGAGGCTGAAGTCTCCCAAACCTCTCCAATCTACGATGATCATCCTCGGGCTACATAGTCCTGAGCAACTGCAACCGGCTAGGCTGGTGATGCCCCCACTTTCTGAATTCCTTGAATAACCTGCTCCGGTGTGCGGGCGGCGGGAGTTTGGGTGCCTCCCCCCCCCCCCCAAGAAGTAGCTGCGACTGTAGAAACAGAGACCACCTGAGCAATGCCAGTACAAACTGACAAGATCTGAGCTAGGGCCTCCTGAAGACAAGGAATCATAATAGGCACATGGGGTGCCTGAGTTGGTCCCGCTAGGGCATCTGTGACAGGAACCTGGTCTGGAGCAACTGGAGGGTCTGCAGGTGCTTCCCTGGCTATTGTGTGGTCTGCACCTCTACCCCTACCATGACCTCAATAGCGGCCTCGGCCTCTCGCGGTCCTGGCTGATGGTATTAGGGGCTGAGTCTCCTGATCGGTAGTGCGAATCCTCACCATCTGTGAGAGAATGAAACAAATAGAAATTTAGTTGCCTGAATCAACCAATTCGCATGACAAGAATTCAAGGATTTGATATTTTCCAAATGGTCTGTAGCGTCTTGAAGGTAAGTACGGACGTCTCCACACCGATCAGAAAAACTCTACTAAACCTGCTCTTGACTCGAGAGACCTATGTAACCTAGGCTCTAATTCCAACTTTTCACGACCCAAAACTAATCATGTTGTGATGGCGCCTATCGTGGTACTTGGTCGGTTGACACATTAACAAAAACATACTGATATTTCATTCTTAAGAGATAATTCGAAGTTATTCATTATAAAACCTTCGTAAAGGAGTTTAAATCAAAACAAAAGTTCGAAAAAGAAAGCCCGAGATCGGGGTGTCACTAGTCATGAGCAACTAATACAACTGTCTGAAAATATCAAGACTACCTTAGTCTGGAGAATAACCAAATACAACTAAGGGAAGATAAATAGGGAGAAAAGCAGGGCTGCGATCGCCAGGCATCTACCTTGCTAACTCTGATGGATCAGCGACTGAATAATCAACAACCACTACCGTATCCAGAAATGCCTGAATCTGCACACAAGGTGCAAGGAGAAACGTGAGTACGCCAACTCAGTAAGTAACAACAGTAAATAAAGACTGAGAAGTAGTGACGAGCAAATTGCAAGTACGATTCATATCACAAAACATAGTAAAATATAACATACTTTAAAACAAGAGTTTGAGTCAAATCAGCTCGTTTAAATCCAGTTTCCAAAAAAAATCATCTAAAAATATCTTTCAATAGTTTCAAACGAATGCTCAATGCAAATGTTAGCAAAACTGATGAAATCATGTACAACCCCTCGGGCAAACATCACTCATATACAGCCCCTTGGGAAAACATCACTCATGTACAAACCCTGTGGCAAACCTCACAATCCCTGATGCCTCTCAATCACTCATTCCTCCCAATCACTCAGCACTCGGCACACGTACTCAGCAGGTACATGCACTAACTAGAGGTGTGTACAGATTCCAGAGGGGCTCCTTCAGCCAAGCGCTATATCAAGCCAATCATGGCATAAATCGATGAGGTCCTTGGCCTATATCAAACATGCTACGATTTTCAACCCAATCACATAAAGATCCTCACAAATTAGGCCCTCGGCCTCACTTTGTCATAAACCTCTCCAGCCGCTCGGGATTTCAGAAAAACAAATTATTCAACCCAAACAACATTTATGTGATGCATCAAAATAGAGTAATAGAGACTGAGTTATGCATTAAATATGTATAAACATGACTGAGTATAGATTTTAAATCGAAAACAATGAAACGACAACAAGAAAAGACCTCTAAGGGTCCAAACAACACTGGCAAAAGGCCTTAACATGGCATACATAAACACATAAGAATTATACATAGTTTCAACAAAATATTCAACTTTATAGTTGATACGAGACGGACCAAGTCACAATCCCCAAAGGTGCACGCCCACACGCCTGTCACCTAGGATGTACGTCACCTCCAAACAATAGCATGACATAAAAATCCGGGGTTTCATACGCTCAGGACTAGATTTACAATCGTTACTTACCTCAAACCGATCAAATCTCTACTCCGCGATGATCTTGCCCCTCGATTCAGCCTCCAAATGCTCTGAATCTATTCACAACCAGAACAATACAAACAATATACGCTAAATGAATTAATTCCACAAGAAAAACTACCAAATTAGACCCCAATCCCGAAATCAGCTCAAACCCGACCCCCGGGCTCACAACTCGAAATTCAACAAAAGTTACAAAATTGGAAATCCCATTCAGTCACGAGTCCATACATACAAAATTCATGAAAAGACGACATCGTTTGGTCCCTCAAATCAAACTCTCAAAAATCCCAAGCCCTAACCCCTCATTTCACCCCTAATTTCCACTAATTATATGATAATACAATGGGAAAACACTATAGATAGGAGTGTTATAGCTCAGGCAACTTATCTCAATGAAAATTCTTGAATCTCCCTTCAAAATCACTCCAAAAGCTCCAAACTGACTTGAAAAAGGTTGAAATGGACCAAAATTCGCGAAGTCCCCTTTTTATACTTTCTGCCCAGGCCTTTTTCACATGCGACCGAAAATCTGCACCTGCGGTTTGGCATTTGCGTAAATGCCTCCGCACCTGCAGAAAGTCACTAAAACCCCCAACATCGCTCTTGCGCTCCTCATCCGCATTTGTGCCCCTCGCAGGTGCGCAGATGACCTCGCACTTGCAGCCACTACCTGACCTCTTCTTCTTTGCATATGCGGGAATTACTCACTTATACGGGCTCGCAGGTGCGCACACCCACCCTTGCAGGTGCGCTTACACCAGCAACAACAAACTTCAGCCATTCTCCAAATTTCAAACTTGACCCGTTAACCTCCCAAAACACACTCGAGGCCCTCAGGACCTCAACCAATAATACCTACACGTACAACCCCATACGAATGTATTCGCACCTTCGAATCGCTCAAAACAACGTCAAAACACATAATTACCCTTGGATTCAAGCCTAAGAACTTGTAAACTTCCAAATTCTGCAAACGACACCGAAACCTACCAAACCACGTCAGAATTACCTCAAATTTTACACACACATAACAAATGATACTATGAACCTACTCCAACTTCTGGAATTCCATTCCGACCCTGATATCTAATTTTCCACTGCCGACCAAGATCGCCAAATTTCCAAGTTTAGCTAATTCAAGCCTAATTCTACTACACACTTCCAAATTACATTCTGGACGCACTCCTAAGTCCAAAATAGCCTAACGGAGATAACCAAACCATAAAAATCCAAATCCGGGGTCCTTTACACATACATCAACATCCGAATGACTTTTTCCAACTTATGCTTCTAAATAAGAGATTAAGTGTTTCATTCCACCCGGAAACCACTTCGGACCCAAACCAACCAACCCAATACAATACAATACAGCCTTAAAGCACAAAGAAACATAAATGGCGGAAACTGGACTATAACTCCCGAAACGACTGGCAGTACAGAGGGATCTCCCGAAATAATGTTTCATAGTCCCAAAGTAAATATGCAGTATAGGGATCTACTAGAATAACTTTCCGTAGTCCAAAAGTAAATATGCAGTACAACCAATATACACAACAGTTACAATAAGAAAATCTACAGCTTAGACTATGTTAGGGACAGGAAATTTCACTAAACATGCTGCACGGAGTTGAAATAGACAAGCAAAACACGTAGGCATGCTCTTCTAATCTAAATAGGATAGTTTACATATGATAATGTAGTTCAAACAAGGAGAAACCAAGCATGATTTAGTGAAAATGGAGTTTTACCACAAATAGCCCGTGTACGTAGTTGTCACCTCACGTACACGACGCTCATATATCAAACAATACCAAAATCCTAAGGGGAAGTTCCCCCACACAAGGTTAGGCAAGCCACTTACCTCAAACCAATCTCAAATCAATCTGAAACCACGCTCTTGCCACGAGTATCCAACTCATTGGTCCAATCTAATCAAATTAACTGCATAATGTAAATATTGCTAGAAGTAGCTATTTTAGCTAGTGAAATTCAAGATAAGGCAAGAAACTAGGAAAATGCCCAAAAAAACTCCCCGGTCCCACGTCTTGGAATCGGGTAAAAGTTACCAATTAGGAAAAACAATTCACTAACGAGATCACTCATACAAAAATCATCTAAATCCCACTCGAAACCCAGAAATTTGATTGGGGAACTTTACCCCCATTTTCCCAAATTTTCATTCCGAATCTGAAATTAAATGGAGAAAACGACTATAGATTAATGAAATACAACCAAAAACAAGATAGGAATCGTTACCCCAAACCCCTCTCTGAAAATCCCTCCAGAAATAGCCTTCTCCCGAGGTCAAAATCAAATTTGTGAATATGAACCTCAACCCTTGATTCTGCCCCTTTTCTGCCCATCGATTTTTGCATCTGCGGACCTCTTGTCGCACCTGCGACACTGCACCTGCGTAAAATCCCTCGCAAGTGCGGAAATGACTTAAGGGACTAGTCCACATCTGCGAGCAAATGGCCGCAACTGTGAGTGCGCACCTGCAGGCCCATGTCCGTTGTTGGGGGTCCTTGGACGCATCTGCGAGAATCGCACATGCGGAAATTCCTCGCACATGTGACCCCTGTCATTCCTTCCTGAATCCGCATCTGCGCCTGGTCTTCCGCAAGTGCAGCCCGCACCTCCAATCTCCCCTCCGCATGTGCAAAACACTAGAAACCAGTATTTCTTCAGCCACTTTCCTAAGTCCAAATTTTATCTGTTAAGTACCCGAAACTCATCTGAAGCCTCCGAGACCTCAACCAAACATACCCAACAAACCTAAAACACCATACAAACTTATGCGAGCCTTCAACCCACTTCAAACAACATCAAAAACATGAATTATGCACAAATTAAAGCCTAATGAACTTTGGAATTTCAAAATTCTACAAACGACGCCAAAACATATCAAACCTCATCCAAATGACTTCAAATTTTGCACACAAGTCAAAAATGACACTACGGACCTACTCCTACTTTCAGAAACCATTCCGGGCTCGATTGCAAAATTTTCCACTACCGACAAAAACCGCCAAAATTCCAACTTTCGCCACTTCAAGCCTATATCAACTACGGAACTCCGAATCACATTCCAGGTGCGCTCCTAAGTCCAAATAACCTAAAGGAGCTAACGGAACCATAAAAATTCAAATTCGTAGTAGTTACACACAAGTCAACATCCTGTCGACTGTTCTAATTTAAGCTCCCAATTAAGAGACTAAGTGTCTTAATTCATTTCAAAAACTCAACACGAACCCTCTTAGCAACCCAAAATAGCAGAATAAGATATAGGGAAAGCAGTTAATAGGGGATTAGGGTTCTAACTCTCAAAACTACCGACCAAGTCGTTACAAACAATCGTTCATCCTCGAACGAGAATAGATATATACCTGAAACTATAAAAAGATGAGGGTAACAGTTGCACATATCCCGCTCGGTCTCCCAAGTTGCCTCCTCCGCCGGCTGACCCCTCCACCAGACCTTTACTAAATCAATGTTCTTTGACCTCATCTTTCTGACCTGCTTTTCAAAAATAGCAGTTGGCCCCTCAACATAAGAGAGATCCTTATCAAACTGGACTGAGCTGAAATCCAATATATGAGTCGAATCACCGTGATACTTCTGGAGCATAGAAACATGTAATACCGGATGAACTCCTTCTAGGCTAGGAGGTAAGGCAAGTTCATAAGCAACCTCCCAACACTCTGCAATATCTCAAAAGGGCCAATGTACCTCGAGCTCAGCTTTCCCTTCATTCCGAACCTCATGACGCCCTTGATAAGAGATACCCGAAGCAAGACCCGCTCTCAAACTATAAATGCTAAATTGCGAACCTTCTAGTCGACATAGCTCTTCAACCTGGACTGGGTTGTGCAAAGTCTATCCTTAATCATCTTCACCTTATCCAGGGCATCCTGGACCAAGTCTGTACCCAACAATTGGGTATCGCCTGGCTCAAACCAACCCACTGGGGACCAACACAGCCTACCATATAGATCCTCATATTGTGCCATCTGATTATTGGACTAATAACTGATGTTGTAGGCAAACTCTGCAAGTAGTAACAACTAGTCCCGTAACCCTCCAAACTCCATCACAAAATCACAAAGACCATCCACTAGAATCTGGATCGTACGCTCGGACTGCCCATCCGTCTGAGGGTGAAAGGCTATGGTCAGCTCCACCCTAGTACCCAACTTCTGTTGTACGGCTCTCCAGAACCGTGATGTGAACTGTGTACCTCTGTCTGAAATGATGGAATCTGGGACACCATGAAGGCGGACAATCTCTCTGATGTAAATCTCAGCCAACCTCTCCGAAGAGTAAGTAGTCATCACTTGGATGAAATGAGCTGACTTGGTCAGCCAATCCACGATCACCCAAATAGCATCAAACTTCCTCAAAGTCCATGGAAGTCCAACTACAAAATCCATGGTGATCCGCTCCTACTTCCAATCTGGGATCTCTAACCTCTGAAGCAAGCCACTGGTCTCTAATGTTCATACTTGACCTGCTGGTAGTTGAAACACCTGACCACAAACCAACTATATCCTTCCTCATCCTCCTCCACTAATACTGTTGTCTCAAATCCTAGTACAACTTCACGACACCCGGATGTATGGAAACCGCGAGTTGTGAGCCTCCTCAAGAATCAACTCCCGAAGCCCATCCACATTGGTCACACATATCCGGCCTTGCATCCTCATCACGCCATCATCACTAATAGTCACATCTCTAGTATCACCTCGCCGAACCCTGTCTTGAAGAACTAGAAGATGGGGATATCATACTGGCACTCTCTGATGCGGTCATAAAGAGAAGACCGAGCGACCACACAAGCTAATACTAGGCTCGGCTATGAAATGTCAAGTCTCACAAACTGGCTGGCTAAAGCTTGCACGCCAAATGCCAAGGGCCTCTCTACTGCTAGGAGATATGCCAAACTCCCAGACTCTCCGCCCGACGACTCAAGGTGTCTGCCACTACATTGGCTTTCCCCAGGTGGTACAATATAGTGATGTCATAATCCTTAAGTAGCTACAACCACCTCCGTTGATGCAAATTAAGGTCCTTTTGCTTGAACATGAGCTGCAAACAGCGGTGATCAGTGTAGATCTCACAAGGAACACCATAAAAATAATGGCGCGAGATCTTCAAGCCATGAACAATAGCTGCTAACTCACGATTATGGATAGTATAATTCTTCTCATGCACTTCCAACTGTCTAGACACGTAAGTAATCACCCTACCGTCCTGTATCAACATCGCTCATAGACCGATCCTTGGTCCACCTAAACGGAGCGCCTTTCTGGGTTAGCCTGGTCATAGGTGTTGCGATGGATGAAAATCCCTTTACAAAGTGATGGTAATATCTCACCAAACCAAGGAAACTGCGAATCACCATAGCTGATGATGGTTTAGTCCAACTCTACATTACCTCCACTTTCTTCAAATGTACCTTGATCACATCACAAGATACTACGTGACCCGAGAATGCCACTAAATCAAGCCAGAATTCACACTTATAAAACTTTTCATACAATCTCTTCTCCCTCAAAGTCTTAACTACGATCCTCAGGTGATGCTCATGATCTTCCCGTGACCGGGAATACACCAGAATGTCGTCAACAAATACAATGACGAAAGAATCAAGATAAGGCCGAAACACTATGCATTAAATGCATAAAGGCTGCTGGGGCATTGGTCAACCTAAAAGAAATGACAAGAAACTCATAATGACCATATATGGTCCTGAAAGAAGTCTTCGGGATATCCGGCTCCCGGATCTTCAACTAATGATAACCAGAACGCTAGTCAATCTTGGAAAACACCCTGGTACCCTATAATTGATCAAATAAATCATCGGTGCGAGGCAAAGTATACATGTTCTTCACTATAACATTATTCAGCTGGCGATTATCAATACACATACGCATAGAACCATCATTTTTCTTCCCAAACAAGAGCGGAGCACCCCAAGGTGATACACTGTGCCTAATGAAGCCCTTATCAAACAACTCTTAAAACTTATCCGTTAACTCATTCAACCAGGAGGAGCCATACGGTAAGGAGTAATAGACATAGGTTGACTGCCCAGCAACAAATCAATGCCAAAATCAATATCTATATCGGGCGGCATGCTTGGAAGATCAGCTGGAAAGACATCAGAGAAGTCCCTCACTACTGGAACTGACTCAATTGTAGGGATATCAATACTGGCATCTCTCACATAGGCCAAATACGCATCACACCCCTTCTGAACCATTCGTTGAGCCTTAAGAAATAAAACGACCCTGTGGGGAGTATACTCTAAGGTATCTCTCCACTCTAATCGCGGTAAGACTGGCATAGCCAGTGTCACGGTCTTCGCATGACAATCAAGAATAGAATAATGGGGCGACAAATAGTCCATGCCTAAGATAACATCAAAATCTACCATACTAAGCAATAATAAATTGGCTCTGCTCTCAAAATCACTCAGCGCAATCAAACACGACCGATATACGCGGTCCACACCAAGAGAATCTCCCACAGGAATAGATACATAAATAGGGGAACTCAAGAAATCCGAGATACCCCCAAATATGGAGCAAAATAAGACGACACATATGAATACGTAGATCTTGGGTCAAATACCGATGCATCTCTATGACAGACGGAGACAATACCTGTGATGATAGAATCTAAAGCAAGTTCCTCTGAACGGGATGGAAGGGCATAATACTTGGTCTGGCCTCCCCCTCGAGGGTGACCTCGACCTCCGTGACCTCCACCGCGAGCTTCCTGAGTAGGTGGGACAACAACCTAGGATGGAAAAATGGTGGGAGGACCCGGTGCAGCATGTGGAGTCTGAGAAGTCTGCGGAGGTGCACCCCTCCTAAATCTGGGCAGTCCCTCACCATATGACGGGTCTGACCACACTCGAAACAACCCCTCGGATGATGCGGCGGTTGTGACTGGCTCGGGCCAGGTCTGCTGGATGGGCCACTAATAGCACCTCGAGCAGGAGGCACACTAGATATTGGCGGTGCATAATAAGGCTCCTGAGGCCTAGGAGGAGCTGGGACACCGTTGGCTCCTGCAAGAGCTGAATGAATAAGGTGACTCACAAAACCCCTACCATGGCGTGTTGCTGGCGAACGAGCTCCTGAATAATGACCAGTCTCTCGATACCTCTTGGCATATCTCTCATCTCTGTCCCGGGCATGCATGCCCTCAACTCTCCTGGCAATACTCACGACCTGCTGATAAGTGATATCCATCTCTAACACCATGGCCATACTTGTCCGAATACAGGGATGGAGTCCCTCAATGAAGTGACGAACCCTCTCTCTGACTGTAGCAACCAAAGCCGGTGCATGTCGATCCAACTCACTAAAACAGACTGCATACTTCGACACAACCATAGAACCCTAGCGTAGCTTCTCAAACTCTACGTGTCGAGCATTCCTGAGGCTCTCAGGGACATACTCATGCAAAAACATATCTAAGAACTGAGTCCAAGTGAGTAAGTTTCCTCGTCCGGACTACTCATCTCAAAGGCACGCTACCACTGATATGCCGCTCCCCTCGGCTGGAATGCGGTGAAAGAAACCCCACTCATCTCCGCTATGTCCATAGTGTGGAGGATACGATGACACTCCTCAAGAAAAACCCTGAGAATCCTTTGAATCTAATCCACCGAAAGTGGGTGGGTTGTACTTCATGTACCTCTCAGGTCTGAGCTAATCTTCCTTAGAAGCAGCTACATGGACTCATGTTGAACCGAAGCCACTAGGGGCATAGGAATAAACTCTAGGGCCTGATCAACCTGGACCCTCTGCTCAGGAGTACGGGCTGCGGGAGTCTGCTCCCCTCCACCGACTTGAGATGTGGTAGGAGATATCGAAACCAGTCCAACCTGAGCTAAAGTGATGAACATGCTCATGAACTGAGCCAAAGTCTCCTGGAGGGATGGAGCAGCAGCAGGAACCACCGGGGCCGGCCCTACAACTAGAGCTGTTGGGGGCTCATCTATCGTAGCTCGCATCGATGCTCGGGCTGCACCACGTGGTCATCCTCTACCCGACCCCGGCCTGTGGCGGCTTTGGTAGGGGGCTCGGATGCCTGATCGTTGGATCTCCCAGCGCGGGTCCTCACTATCTGTGAGAAGAATAGAATAGAAGTTTTTAGAATTTTGATGTCAATAACTCGCATGACAAGGAAATCAAGGAAGTATGATTGTTTCTTAACAATTCTATAGCCTCCCGAAGATAAGTATAGATGTCTCCGCACCGATCCGTGAGACTCTAACAAATCGGCTCGAGAATCACAATGCCTGTGAACCTAGAGCTCTGATACCAACTTATCACGACCCATTTTTACCCCTTTGAAAGACGTCATGACGTCACCTAGTCGCTACGACTAGGTAAGCCTATTATCATTCAAATAACTAAAAATAAGGAATATAAAGGAACAACTTAACATAAAGAATGGGTATATAAAAGTAAAATGCCGCTCGGCATATACATGTAAAACCAATTTTCCAATTTATGCACAATACTTCCCAAATCTCGGAACCACGAGTCACAAGCTCTACGAAATATATCTACACTCTACTATACAAGGAGTTTAAGAAGTACAGGAGAGAAACAAAGTAAAAGATAGAGGGGGACTCCGAGGATCTGCGCACGCGTGTAGATATACCTTGAAATCTCTGGTGGCTGCTGGTGCTGCACTAATACTGAGGCGGTCGAGAGGTACATAGATCTGCACATGAAAGACATGTACAGGAAGGGCGTGAGTACACGACAATGGTACGTAGTAAGTGACAAGCCTAACCTCGGTGATGTAGTGACGAGGTCAGGTCACGGCCCTACCAGTCTAAATATAATGAAATAATACATAAATAAGTATATTACAGTAAAATAAATATGGAAATCTATAGGAATAGAAGTCAAAGAAAGCATTCAGCTCAGAACACAATAATAATAACAGTGGATCTCCCGGGATATCGTCCCATAGTCCCAAACATAAATGTGTAGGGGGATCTCCCGGAATACCGTTCCGTAGTCCCAAAGTAAATATGTAGTGTTGGGGGATCTCCCAGACTAACATTCCGTAGTCACAAAGTAAATATGTAGTACAGGGGGATCTTTCGGAATACCGTTCTGTAGTCCCAAAGTAAATATACAGTGCAGGGGAATCTCCAGAAATAACGTTCCATAGTCCCAAAGTAAACTTGCGGTAAAGGGGGATCTCCCAGAATAACGTTCCATAATCTCAAAGTAAATATACAGTACATAGGGATCTCCCAGAACAACGTTCTGTAGTCCCAAAGTAAATATCCAGTACAACCAATATACATAACAGTTACAGCAAGAAAATCTACAGGTTAGACTAAGATCAAAATCAAAGGGACATGAAATTTCACTAAACACGATGCACAGAGTTCAAATAGACATTCAAAACACGTAGGCATGCTCTCCCTAATCTAAATATGATAATTACATATGCTAGTGTTGTTCAAATAAGGAGAATACATGTATGATTTAGTGAAAAAATGGAGTTTTACAACAAGTAGCCCGTGTACGTACTCGTCACCTCACATACAAGATGCACATATATCAAACAGTACCAAAATCCTAAGGAAGTTCCCCCACACAAGGTTAGGCAAGCCATTTACCTCGAACCAAGTTCAAATCAATCTAAAACCACGCTCATGCCACGAGTATCCAACTCCGAGTGGCCCAAATCTAATAAATTAATTGCATAACGTAAATATAGCTACAAGTACTATTTTAGCTAGTGAAATCGAAGTTAAGGCAACAAAATAGGAAAACGCCCAAAAAACCTCCACGGGCCCACATCTCAGAATTGGGTAAAAGTTACCAATTAAGAACAACCATTCACTCACGATATCACTAGTACAATAATCATCTAAATTTGATGTCTAAATCACACTCAAAACTCAGAAATTCAATTGGGGAACTTCCCCCATTTTCCCAACTTTTCAATCCAAATCCGAAATTAAATGGAGAAAACGACTATAGATAAATGAAATACAACCAAAAACAAGTTAGGCATCGTTACCCCCAAATCCCTATCTGAATATCCCTCAAGAAATCGCCTTCTCCCGAGCTCAAAAATCAAATTTGTGAATATGAACCTCAACCCTCGATTCTGCCCCTTTCTGGTCAGCTATTTCCGCATCTGCAGACCTTCTGTCGCACCTGCGACACCGCACCTACGAAAAATCCCTCGCATGTGCGGAAATGACTTAAGGGACTAGGTCCGCATTTGCGAGGGAATGGCCACACCTGCGCGTGTGCACCTGTGGGACCATGTTCGCTCCTGCGAGTACTTAGGCACATCTGTGGGCATCACACATGCGATAATTCCTCGCAGATGCGACCCCTGTTATTCCTTCCCAAATCTGCATATGTGTCTGGTCTTCTGAACGAGTGAGTCCGCACCTGCGATCTCCCGTCCGCAGGTGCAAAACACCAGAAACCAGAATTTCTTCAGCCACTTTCCTAAGTCCAAATTTCATCCATTAAGCACCCGAAACTCATCCGAGGACCCCGGACCTTAACCAAACATACCAACCAATCCTAAAACACCATAAAAACTTAGTCGAGCCTTCAACTCACTTCGAACAACATCAAAAACATGATTTCTGCATGGATTCAAGCCTAATGAACTTTGAAATTTCTAAATTCTACAAACAACGCTGAAACATATCAAACCTCATCCGAATGACTTTCAATTTTACACACAAGTAAAAAATGACACTACGGACCTACTCTCACTTTCGTAATTCCATTTCGGACTCGATATCAAAATTTTCACTGCCGACCAAAATTGCCAAAATTCCAACTTTTGCCAATTGAAGCCTAAATGTACTACGGACCTCCAAATAACATTCTAGACGCTCTCCTAAATCCAAAATCACCTAACCTAGCTTACAAAACTATCAAAATTCAAATATGAGGTCGATAAACACAAGTCGACATCCGATCGACTTTTCCAACTTAAGCTCCCAATTAAGAGACTAAGTGTCGCAATTCGTTTAAAAACTCAACACGAACCCTCCTGACAACCCAAAATAGCAGAATAAGATAATGGCAAAATAGTTAATAGGAGTTCGAGGCTCTAACTCTTAAAATGGACGGTCAGGTCGTTACATACTCTCCCTCTTAAAATAATCTTTCATCCTCGAACGAGTATAGAGACATATTTGATGCTGTGAAAAGATGAGTATAACGGCAGCACATATCCCTCTCGGTCTCCCAAGTCTCCTCCTCGACCGGCTGGCCCCTTGACTTGACCTTTACTAAAGCGATGTTCTTTGACCTCAGCTTTCTGACTTGCCTGTCAAAAATAGACACTGGCCCCTCAACATAAGATAGATACTTTTCCAATTGGACTGAGGTGAATTCCAATACATGAGTCGATCACCGTGATAATTTTGGAGCATAGAAACATGGAATACCGGATGAACTCCTGCTAGGCTGGTAGGTAAGGCAAGCTCATAAGCAACCTTCCCAACATACCACAATATCTCAAAAGGGAAAATGTACCTCGGGCTCATCTTGCCCTTCTTTTCGAACCTCGTGAAGCCCTTCATAGGCGATACCCGAAGCAAGACCCGCTCATCAACCAAAAATGCTGAATCGTGAACCTTCCGGTCTACATAACTCTTCTGCCTAGACTAGGCTGTGCGAAGTCTATCCTGAATCACCTTAACGTTACCCAGGGCATCTTGGACCAAGTTTATACCAAATAATTGGGCCTCGCTTAGCTCAAACCAACCTACTGGGGACCGAAAACGCCTTCCATACAGAGCCTCTTACGGTGCCATCTGAATACTAGACTGATAACTGTTGTTGTAGGCAAACTCAGCAAGTGGTAAGAACTGGTCTCATGACACTCCAAACTCATCCCACACACACGGAGCATATCCTCTATAATCTGTATCGTATGCTCAGACTGCCCGTCCGTCTGAGGGTGAAAGGCTGTGTTCAGCCCCACCCTAGTACCCAACTCCTATTGTACAGCTCTCCAGAACCGTGAGGTAAATTGTGTACCTCTATCTGAAATGATGGAAACTGGGACACCATGAAGGTGGAAAATATCTCAAATGTAAATCTCAGCCAACCTCTTTGAAGAGTAAGTAGTCATCACTGGGATGAATGAGCTGACTTGTAGAGTGTTTGGCCAAGTTGGAAAAATCACCTTATTTTGAGAAGTGCTTTTGAAAAAAGTACTTTTGGAGAGAAGCAGTTTGTGTTTGGCTAATCAATCTGAAAAGAAATTTTGAGCTATAATTTGTGTTTGGCCTAGCTTTTCAGAAAGTGCTTTTAAGTATCAAATTACGAATAAGGACATCAATAGATTTACTTAATAACTAATATTATAAGTAAATAAACTATCTCAAAAATTTGTTATTACATGCAATAAATAAATATTTTCATTTTATTTATGTAAACTATGAAAATAAATTTAAAAGTACATAATTCTTTTAATATAAGTAAAATATATTAAAAATCATTCAACAAAATATAAAAATACTCACTCCTAAAGTCATTATATATTAGAAAGCTATCCTAAAAATAATAAGAAACGTTTACACATTAATATCCTCAGTATTAGGTTAAACGGTTATTTTGCTATATACTATATTTTTTTAAGAGTATTCTTGGTAAGAAGAAAAGTCAAAACTTCTTCTACTTCTGCTTTTGGGAAGAAGCTACTTTTGTTTTCTTCTTATAAACTGCTTCTGCTTCTCCCAAAAGAACTTTTTTCCACAAAAAAACCTTGGCCAAACACCTCAAGTAAGTAGAAAAGTGCTTTTGAAAAAAAAAACCGCACTTTTGGCCTCTTGAGAAGCTTGGCCTAACAGGCTATTGGTCAGCCGATCCACAATCACCCAAATAACATTGAACTTCCTCAAAGTTTGTGGGAGTCCAATTACAAAATCCATGGTGATATGCTCCCACTTCCACTCTGGAATCTCTAACATCTGAAGCAAGCCACCCGGTCTCTGATGTTCATACTTGACCTGCAGGCAGTTGAGACATTTGACCACAAACCCAACTATATCTTTCTTCATCCTCCTCCACCAATTGTGCTGTCTCAAATCCTGGTACATCTTCGCAGCACTCGGATGAATGGAATATCGCAAGTTATGGGCCTCTTTAAGAATCAACTCCTGAAGCCCATCCATATTTAGCACACATATCTGTCCCTACATCCTCATCACGCCATCATCACCAATAGTCAAATCTCTAGAATCACCTTGCCGAACCCCATCCTGAAGAACTAGAAGATGGGGATCATCATACTGGTGCTTTTTGATGTGGTCATAAGGAGAATACCAAGTGACCACACAATCCAATACTCGGCTAGCCTTCGGATTGTTGAGTCTCGCAAATTGGCTGGCTAAAGCTTGCACCTCCAATGACAAGGGCCTCTCTGCTGCTAAAAGATATGCCAAACTCCCGAAACTCTCCGCCTGGCGACTCAAGGCGTCGGCCACTAAGTAGCTCCAACCACCTCCGCTGACGCAAATTAAGGTCCTTTTTCTTGAAAAGGTGTTGCAAACTCCGGTGATCAGTGTAGATCTCATAAGGAACACCATACAAATAATGGCGCCAGATCTTCAAGGCATGAAAAATAATAGCTAACTCAATATCATGGACACGATAATTCTTCTCTTGCACTTCCAATTGTCTAGACGCGTCGGCAATCACCCTACCATCATGATCAACACCGCTCCAAGACCAATCCTTGATGCATCAGAATAGAAAGTGTAAGACCCCAAACATGTAGGCAATACCAATACTGGGGCTGTAGTGAAAGATTTCTTGAGCTTCTGGAAGCTCTTCTCACAATCCTCAATCCACCTAAACAGATCGCCCTTCTGGGTATGCCTGGTCATAGGTGCTGCAATAGATGAAAACCCCTCTACAAAGCAATGGTAATATCCCGCCAAACCAAGGAAAGTGTGGATCTTCATAGCTGATGATGGTCTATGCCAACTCTACACTGCCTCCACTTTCATCGGATGTACCTTGATCCCATCATAAGATACTACGTGACCCAAGAATGCCACTGAATCAAGCCAGAATTCACACTTAGAAAATTTTGCATACAATATGTTCTCCTTCAAAGTCTGATGTACAGTCCTCAGGTGCTGCTCATGATTTTCCCGAGACCGGGAATACACCAGTATGTCGTTAATAAACACAATGAAGAAGGAGTAAAGATAAAGCTGGAACACACTATGCATCAAATTCATAAAGGTTGATGGGGCATTGTTCAGCCCAAAAAACATGACAAGAAACTTATAATTACCATATCTGGTCCTGAAAGCCGTCTTCGGGATATCCGGCTCCAGGATCTTCAACTGATGATAGCCAGAACGCAAGTCAATCTTGGAAAACACCCTGGCATCCTGTAACGGATAAAATAAATCATTGATATGAGGCAAAGGATACATGTTCTTCATTTTAACCTTGTTTAACTGCTGATAATCAATACACACACGCATAGAACCATCCTTCTTCTTCACAAACAAGACCGGAGCACCCCAAGGTGATACACTGGCCCTAATGAAGCCCTTATTAATAAACTCCTGCAACTACTCCTTCAACTCAAGAAGAGCCATACAGTAAGGAGGAATAGATATGGGCTGAGTGCCCGGCAACAAACCATTGCCAAAATTAATATCTCTGTCTGACTGCATGCCCGGAAGATCAAATGGAAACACATCAGGGAAACCTCTCACTACTGGAACTGACTCAAGTGTAGGGGTATCAATATTAACATTGCTCACATAGGCCAAATACGCATCACACCCCTTGTCAATCATTCAATGAGCCTTAAGAAATGAAATGACCCTGTGGAAAGTATACTCTAAGGTACCTCTCCACTTTAATTATGGTAAGCCTAGCATAGCCAGCGTCAGGGTCGTAGTGTGACAATAAAGAATATCATAATGTGGCGACAAGTCCATGCCCAAGATAACATCAAAATCTACCATATTGAGCAATAATAATTCGGCTCCAGTCTCAAAACCACTTAGAGTAGTAAAATACGACTGATATATGAGGTCCACAATAGGATAGCTTTGTAGTAGGTTGGATCAGCATGTTAGTGAGTAAGATCTATTCTTTGGGTGCTTATGATGTGGTGAGTTTCTACATGTGATTTATGGAAATGTTCTTGGGTTTTGGCGACATGCGTGGCTTGGTTGAGTTAGAGAGATTTGGTTCTGATAGCTTTATTATGTGTTAATGTGTTTTGAAGAGATCTCAATACTTTCTACCACGGTTCGGAGAGTATATTTTCTACTCGCGTGAGGATCATGTGGTGTATAGTGATTTTCTCCTAGATGGGATCAAATGGAAAGTTCTTGGTTAATCGAGTATGTAGTTGTTTGCGACTACGGGAGTGGATTATGGAGTTCTTGTATTTTTCATATGATGGCATGGTATATGCAGTGTATTGTGTAGGATTGAGATTTGCATATGTAAGGCCACAATTCAGTTTTGACGGGAAGGGCATGAGTCCTTAGGAAGCATGGACGGTTTCGGATGACTAGGTAATGATGTTACTAGTTGGTATGGCTTGATGAAAGTATACATTTCAGAAGGGGTAATATGTTTTGATTTATGGATACTTCATTAGTATTGCGGCACTCTTCTGGTTGATCAACTGCTGATATTCAGATTTTTCTATGTGTCACGGAAGAATTTTAGAAGTATTCATCATGGTATGATCGTGTATTGGAGAAGCGTTAGACATTCAGGTGGTGGAGTTGAGATCGGATATGCTGATTTGTGTTCTCCATGGATTTGTAGACTTGGAATTCTAATGAGTAGATTATTTCATGGCTATGGACTGTGAAGATATAGCCAAGGTTAGGCAGAGGATAGTATGTGTTGTGATTCAGTCATTGTGGACCTTCAGAGGGTTATTTATCTATTGTGGGTAACGAGAGTTGATTTGGGGTTCATTAGTAGGCCCATTATGGATGTGTGTTTTGCACCGGGTCGGATTAGTTGTCTCTGAACTTCTATTGTTGAGGGATGTGACACTCAGTTATTGTTGAGCTTATGTGTGTTCTAAAATGATTTATGAGTTACTCTTCTATGCTACGAAGAGTTGTGATTCGTTGGTTTTAGGCACACATTGTGCGGTTCCATTGTGGTCTTATAACGAAATTTGAGTGAGATGAGTAATTGGGTATTGCATGATTGAGAGAGTATTGGTTATGTTCTTTCGGGTTTTGTGTGGAATTGTATCGTCTGATTCTTTGTGGTCATGGTAATTGACTTTGGGTATTTGATGTTGAATTTCGTGTGGTTATTGCTTTTGAGCAGGGTGACTCGAGGTATATAATATGGATCAGCGTTTGGGTGGGTCACGCATTGTAGTTGAGTTGTATTGATGTATGATCCATTGTGTGAGATTTGTCTGTTTTGGTTGCACGGTGGGTGATGGTTCTTAGCTTTTGTGGTGGTGGTACCCATTGAGTTTGCGGGATGATTCTCTTGGTTGCGTTATTTCCGTGATTAAATACAGTTGGATTGCCGCTTATTGGTGTATGGATTGTACGGTTGTGGCTCCGAGTAACATTTTTGTTGTGTGTAAGTAGGTTAGTTGGTATTCAATAAGATGAAGTCTTCGGATATAGGATGGGTGCTCTCAGATTTGATTGCAGTATATTTGGAAGGATAATATCGGAAGTCGGCTTAAGAATTGGCTATAGTTCTTGTTGAATGAGAGAAAGCTCCACGACTTGTTGATTTGATGAATGGTTATGAGTTTCCGCGTGTTCTTTCATTGTCGGCAGTGTACAAAGGATTTATAGTGGTATTATAGTAGATATGACGTTTATTACCGGCGTTGAGTTGTTTTGATTAGCTACTGTGATTGGAAATTATCCCTATGAGTATTTGAGTTTTGCGGTATATCATGTGGTTACCTCTTGGGTTATGGAAATGGCTTGATACCTCTTGTTTAGACTTACACAGTGTGTAGATGCGAGGTTCTGATATTTTATGAAATTTTGGACGTTGGAAATTGGATTCTAAGGCTTATGGGCTAGGTGAATTGAGAAATTTCAGTTATGTTGTATTATTGGACTTATATGGGATAGGGTGACATGGGATCACCCCCGGGTATGTGCATGGTAAGGTTATCCGGCAGTTTGATGGCTTTTAAGAACAACTCTGAGAACTTTTAAGGACGAACTTATGTGTAAGTGGGGAAGGATGTAATGACCCGATCGGTCATGTTGAGCATTTGCACTTCGCTCGATTATTTGAGGGCATGAGTAGCTTCGTGTGCTATATTATGACTTATGTGAATTATTGGTTTTGGTTTTCATGTTATTCAGAATGGATTTAGAAGAATGATTCTCATCTAGAAGATTCAAATTGGAAAGGTTTGACCAACTTTGAATTTTAGTAAAGCTTCGTCATGTCAGTTGGGACTTGTGTGCAAATTTTGAGTTCATTCCAGGATAATTTGATATGTTTTTGTGCGTGTTTTAGAAATTTGAAAGTTCAAATTTCATATATTTTGATTCGAGGTGTGATTCGTCATCGATTCGAGGTGTGATTCGAGTTCATAGACTTTGGAGAGGACATTTTCCACAACTTTGGGTAAGTGTTCTCTACTCATTTTTTATCTTATTTCATGAATCTATCTTCGATTTTAGCCTAAAGCTTCATAATATGAATTTTTGAGTTTTGAACAACGATTTAGAGTCAGATTTGAGTGAAACTGGTATGGTTGGACTCGTAATTGAATGGGTTGCCGGATTTTGTGAGTTTTGTCGGGTTCTGAGGTACTTTTTGGGCCAATTTTGGGCGTTGATTCAAGATTTGACCTTTTACGATCAGGATTGGTTCCTTTAGCATTGTTTGATGTGATTAAATTGTTGTTGGTTATTTCGAGCCGTTCAGAGGTCGGAACGTGCAGGATGGCATCTTTGGAGCATCACTTGGCTTTCTCGGCATTGGCATTGGCTCGTTCGAGGTAAGTAACTCTTCTAAACATAGTGATGAGGGTATGAAACCCCACATTACGTGTTATGTGATTGGTATTGAGGTGATGCACATGCTAGGTGACGGGCGTGCACCCTGTGAATTGGGACTCTGTTGTTCCCGTGGCACCATATAGTGGACGTATTTTGTTATTATTTGTGTTTTCACCGTGTGATAAAGTAACTGAGCTGTCAATCATGCTAAATATCATGTTTAGGCGTTATGAAAATATAGTTTGGACCCATAGTAGTCATTTCTTCCTCTCATCTCACAAATTTCATTGGTATTTTGTACTCAGCCATATTCATGCATTCATATCATATCTCATCTTAGTGTTGTTTATCGATTCATCATATCATTTTTGTCGGGCTAGTTTCATGACATTGTGAGAACATGAGTAAGACTGGAGAAATTGATGACTGAGTAAGGCTGAGAGCCTGATTATAAGTGATAGTTATGGGATAGGCCCGCACGCCGCAACATGTTATATTGATTTATGCATGGACCTGTCTTATGATAGCACTTGGGCTGTAGGATCCCCTCTGGTGTCTGTACAAACCCGCCGTGAGCGTGAATGATATTATAGAGGGATGGATTTCCCTGGACATGGATTTGTCCGAAGTACTTGATATCTGGAGATGGATTTCTCCACAGGGTTGGATTGCCCTTTTTCCTCGGTACTGGATGACTTATAGTCAGTGTTGTATATGTTCCGAGATGAATTTTCATAGGCCGTATGTGCCATATACAGTACCGAGTGGTTAAGCATGATGAGTGGAAAGTGTGATACAGTGATATTGAGTACTCTAAGAGTGTGAGTACATGATTCATTTGTGAGATACATGGCATTGGCATGTACACATGACATACATGCATAGAGATGCATTTTTCCTCATGTTGAACGGTATCACGTCATTCATGGCTTTTTTACACACATTGATATGTGGGCATAGATAGGTATTTCAAACTTGCTATCTGGAAAGAAAACAAAACATCTAATTTATTGTGAAAAAGATTTTTGGAAAATTCTACAGTTTTCAAACTGTCTCATATTTTACGACGATTTCGGTAAAGGATTTGAGTTTTCACAGATATTCTTGAAAAGTGGAACTATTTTCGAAAAACTGTGAAAAAGATGAGAATTTATATCTCTAAGTTACTTTCTTATTTATATTCTTTACATTGTTATGAACTCCTATTGGTTATTGGTGTTGGACCCGACCTGTCTTTCAGCTCATCACTGCTTTAAATCTAAGGTTAGGTTTGTTACTTACTCAGTACATGGGGTCGGTTGTACTGATACTACACTTCTGCACACTGCGTGCAGATGTTGGCTACAGTTGTTGCTGAGTTCGATGGCTACTGGTTTTGAAGACGTACCCGTGTTCCTATTGCAGTTGCCTCTGCTGTTCAGGGTAGCTTTAAATTATAAGGTTCTATTTATCTACTTTTCAAACAAACTATGTATTTATTTCATTTCCGCTTTGTAAACTCTATTTTTAGAAGCTCGTGATTTATACTACCAGTCCTTGGGGAATGTATAAGATTTAGATAATTCCTTTTATTTAATTGTCTTATTCATATTAGTGGACTTGGATAGTTATTAGTTGGCTTACCTAGCGAGTTGGGTTAGGTGTCATCACGACTAGTGGAGTTTGGGTCATGATATATATATATATATATATATATATATATATATATATATATATATATATATATATATATATATATATAATTTTGGTTAAATTAAAAACCAATTTCCTTGGGCGTGAAAGCAGAATTTTAAATATATTGACCAAAATCTGTCGGTGTTTTTGAAATATTTTAATTAAAAATTATTTTTTAGATAATATACAAGTATGACCAGGTCTTGGTCAAATATTGACCAATTTCCGATCGAAATCGGTCGAAATTAATATATATTTGTTGTGGGACCACTAATTTCGTTGTCAGAATGTAATGACCAGGCCAGTCGTTTCGAAAGATACAACCCCGTTTCCCCTATTTTTGCTTCTTTTATGCTTTACAACTGCATTATATTGTATCGGGTTGGTTGGTTTGGATCTGGAATGGTTTTGGAGTGTATTGAGATAATGAGTCTCTAAATTAGAAGCTTAAGTTGGAAAAAGTCAACCAGATATTGACTTGTGTGTAAACAACCTCATAATTTAATTACATGGCTCTATTAGCTTCGTTAAGAAAGGCAGTCCTTAGCCTCATGCAAGAAAACTACGAGTAATAGTGAGAAAGTAGGATATTTCTTAGCTGGAGATGCTTGTGATAGATAATTTGTTATCTTGAAGGTAATGACCTGATGTATCTGTAGATATTGTTGTCTTATTGTTCCTGCGTCCAAAGAAAGATTGTGAGTTTTGTGGGGGGAAGGTTGGTCCGTGCTTTCACCTTCTTGCTTTTCTTTTGCTCCCGTCTTGAGATCATGTTTTAGTTACCCTGGGTAGCATCTGGTTGTTATAGAAACAAAGTTTTTCGAAAAATATGCATTAATTTGATGAGTGTAGTTATTTGAAATATAGTAGTATGCAATATTAAGTAATTTGGATCAACCAATGACTAAAATATTTTAGAGACATTGCGACCTCCTAACTTTAGATGTTTAAGGGTCCTCCTCAAAATTCTGCCCCAGTTTAAAACCAATCCTTTGACTGTTCTACGTATGACAAAGTTGGCTGGACTTGCTTTAAAATTTTGAGGGTCCTCTTCAAAATTCTGCCCAGTTTCTAACCATGCCAAAAATGAAGATTTTATTAAGATGTGATCTAACCCACAGGGCTACCTATGTATCCCCTCTTAAATGAGAATCATGCCAAGCGTAGATCAGTTACATCAGATGAAGAAATGTAAACAATCTAAGCATAGTATATCTTGACTGCATCTAAGTTGATAAGTTTCAGAAAAATTTCTCCGTCCACTTCTGTTAGTACTCTCTGAACCATGTAGGGCCCCTGCCAATTGGGTGAAAATTTCCGTTTGCTTCATCTTGATGTGGGAAGATCCGCTTTAGCACCAACTGCCCTGGTGTAAATTGTCTAGGCCTGACCTTTTTGTTGAAAGCTCTTGACATTCTGTTCAGGTAGAGTTGACCGTGGCATACCACATTCATTATTGTCCCATTAATGAGAGCCAGTTGTTCATAGCGACTTTGTATCCATTCTGCATCAGTGAGTTCAGCCTCTTGTATGATTCTCAAAGAAGGTATTTGTACTTTTTATGGAATAACAACTTCAGTACCATAGACCAACAAATAAGGAGTTTCCCTGGTTGATGTGTGAACCGTGATACGATATCCAAGTAGGAAAAATGGTAGCTTCTCGTGCCATTGTTTGTGATTATCTACCATCTTCCTTAATATCTTCTTGATGTTCTTATTAGCGGCTTCCACAGGTCCATTCATTTGCGTCCTGTATGTCGTGGGATTCTTGTGCTTGATCTTGAAGGTTTCACACATGGATCTCATCAAATCACTATTAAGTATAGAGGCATTGTCGGTGATGATTGATTCTGGTACCCCGAATCGACAAGCAATACAATCCCTAACGAAATCTTCGATGACCTTCTTAGTTACAATCTTATAAGATGCGGCTTCAACCCATTTTGTGAAATGCTTTATGGCCACTAGAATGAACCTGTATCCATTTGAAGCGGCGGGTTCGTTTCGACCGATGACATCCACCCCCCAAGCGGAGAAAGGCCAAGGTGCACTTTTTGCATTGAGTTCATTGGGTGGAACTCGTATCATATCGGCATGTACTTGGCATTGACGACACTTTTTGACATACCTGATGCAGCCTATTTCCATAGTCATCCAAAAATATACTGCTCTTAATATTTCCTTAACTAAGACAAAACCATTCATCTGCGGTCTGCAAGTTCCGACATGTATCTCTTTGAGAAATTTGTATGCTTCCTTGGTGTCGATACACCTTAATAATCCCAGGTCTAGAGTCATTCTGTACAGAATTCCTCTGCTTTTGAAAAAATAGTTGGATAATCTTCGGAGTGTGCACACCTCAGTATGATTTGCGTGCTCCGGGTATTCTCCTTTTGCCAAATATTCTTCGATGTCATGGAACCATGGATTTCCATCAGTTTCTTCTTCAATATGAGCACAATAAGTAGGCTGATTATGAATCCCTACTGGGATAGGATTGATGAAATTCTTGTCTGGGTGTTGTATCATGGAAGATAAAGTGGCCAGTGCATCTGTGAACTCATTCTGGATTCTCGAAACATTTTTGAACTCTATCTTTGTGAACCTCTCGATCAGCTCCTGTACATAGTACAAATATGGTAATATCTTAGTGCTCCTGGTAGCCCATTTTCCTGAAACCTGATGCACCAAAAGATTGGAATCTCCAATTACTAGCAACTCCTGAACATTCGTATCAATGGCCAACTTGAGTCCAAAGATTCAAGCCTCATATTCCGCTATATTGTTGGTACATGGAAACATGAGTTTTGCAGATAACAGATAGTGTTGACATGTTTCTAACACTAAAACTGCACCAGTACCCACTCTTTTGAAGTTTGCAACTCCATTGAAGAAAATTCTCTGACCATCATAGGCTTCGGTGATTTCTTCCCCTACGAATGATACCTCTTCATCGGGAAAATACGTTTTCTTTGGTTCGTATTCTCCATCTATAGGATTTTCTGCCAGATGATCTGCCAATGCTTTCCCCTTGGCCGCCTTCTGAGTTACATAGATGATGTCGAACTCACTCAGTAGTATCTGCTATTTTGCTAACTTCCCCGCAGGCAAGGGTTTCATGAAGATGTATTTTAGCGGATTTATCCTTGATATGAGATATGTGGTATAGGCACATAAGTAATGCCTTAACTTTTGGACTATCCATGTCAAAGAGCAGTAGATGCGTTCCAACAAAGAATATCGTGCTTTGTAGGGTGTGAACTTCTTACTCAGATAGTATATGGCCTGCTCCTTTCTTCCAGTCTCGTCGTGTTGTCCCAAGACACAACCGAAAGCCCCATCTCGTGTAGATAAATAGAGTAGCATAGGTCTCCCAGGTTCCGGTGGGACCAAGACCATTGGTTTGGATAATTACTCCTTGATTTTTTCAAAGGCTTTCTAGCACTCTTCATTCCAACTTGTTGCAGCGTCTTTCTTCAACATTTTGAAAATCGGTTCAGAGATCACAGTTGATTGTGCTATGAAATGGCTGATGTAATTGAGACGCCCTAAGAAAATCATCATATCTTTCTTGTTCTTTAGAGATGTAAAATCTCGGATAGCCTTGACCTTTGACGGGTCTAGCTCAATTCCTCGGCGGCTGACGATGAACCCTAACAGTTTTCCAGCAGGGACTTCGAAGGCACATTTCGCGAGATTCAATTTCAGATTGTACCTTCGATGTCGATCAAATAATTTCCTCAAATTTGTTATGTGATATGTTCCCTTTTTAGATTTGATGATGACGTCGTCCACGTACACCTCTATCTCCTTGTGTATCATGTCGTGAAAAATGGTTGGCACGGTCTCATATAAGTGGCTCCAACATTTTTTAGGCCAAATAGCATCATTTTGTAACAATACACTCCCCATGGTGTAATGAAGGATGTCTTTTCGGCATCCTCTTCATCCATCCAGATCTGATGATATCCTGCGAAACAATCCACAAAGGATTGGAGTTCATGATTGGAATAGTTGTCGGTCAGTGTGTGTATATTGGGTAACGGAAAATCATATTTAGGACTTACGCTATTTAAGTCCTGATAGTCGAAACACACTGACTTGCCCATCTTTCTTTGGAACTGGCACAATGTTAGCCAACCAGGTCGGATATTCAACCACTCCGAGAAACTTGGCTTTGATGTGCTTGGTGACTTCCTCTTTTATTTTCAAACTCATATCTGGCTTGAACTTTTTGAGCTCCTGCTTGACAAGCGCACACATGGGATCGGTAATACATTAGCAGAACAAGTTTGCAGGAATGGTGACAGTAGCATATACAAATTTATAATAAAGGAAGAGGTCCAAATTATGCTAAGTATAGGTCCTGAAGTTATGAAATAGTCATGCTAATTTGGCAATAGGACATCATTAAGACATGAGTAAAGCATATTACAACTACTGGTGAATCAGGGATGGGGTTAAACATGCTAAACGGCATACTAACAGGATCAAACATGCTATATAGGTAGGATATCATCATAGCAATTCAGAATAGGATAGGAAACTGATTTGTGTCATATAGAGAGTGTACATACTCAGGTTTTGAACACAATCGACTAGCTAATAAAAGATAGCACAAATTATGTAGGCAAAGCATATTCGAATAACAAGATTGATGGCCGAAGGCAAAAAATTAAACACTAAGAGATGCTAACAAGTGTAAAGGTCCCAAATAGTTCTAATTCTTAACACATGGACTAGTTAGATTTGGTAAATATCTACTTAATAGAACCGGGTTTAGGCTTGCTTGGAGCTAAAACTTAAAGACACCTAAAAATTGAAGAAAGCAAACAAAATTGCACACAAAACAACACGGAAAAGCATATTAAACTAACGAACTTCAGTATTGAAAACATGTGCAAATCATTGATACATAGGAATGGATTACATAGTATAGTAACTCACCAGTTAAGCGAAGAACAATAAAGAATAAACTTCCACAAAAAAACCCAGAATCCCAATGCGTCAAAGTTCCCAAGAGCTTCGATGCACTCAGGGCAATGCTCGCACCAAGAACATGTTAAGTAATAAGGTGTTAATGTCCTTGGCCTTCAGTCAGCCAATGCAGAATACAAAGAATGAGAGTAGCAAAACCCCAATTTTTTAGTGAAGAAAATTGATTTACAAAGTCCGTCTTAAAGGGGACTGGGAGGGGCTTATATAGTGATAGAAATTAGAAGAAAAAATATGAAAACAGTTAATTAAACACAAATAGGAAAAAAAATCAATCAAATTTAAGCAAGAACAAGGAAAGTCACATGCATAGCCTATTTCGAGTAGAAATAGGTAAAAAAAAATCGGACAAACCCTAGTTGGAAAATGGTCAAAAAATTAGACAAGAATGTCGGTGAATCGAACCCAGACGATCCTATTGGGAGTGCATACATACGGATTTTCTTCTGAATCTTGTATGTTGAGGATGATTACACTTGATTCGGAGAGGTAGTACTTGCCAAAATCGGGCAAGTACAACTAACACCACGAACGGGTGAAATAACGAGATAATATGAATAAGTTAAACAGATTGTGGAAAGAATCCATGTTTAAGATGGATTCAGAGAGTTTTAGGAAGGCGACGATTAGGGTTCTTCAGAAAAGGGGGAGGGTTCCAAGGCGGCGGGTGAGAGGGAAATGGGGTTAGGGTTTGGGGTTGGGTGATTAAAAATGGTAGGTTGATTTTGGGTCGTTGATCTTAGAGATCAACGTCCGGGATTTTAAAGAGGGATTGGGGCGGGTTAATTACACGGGTATGGATGGTGGGTTGCTGGTGTTAGACTGGGGTTATTGGGTTAAGGTATTGGGCCTTTTAGTCCGAAAATTAGTTAAAAATTGAGCCAGCTCTTTTAATTAGAAATTAAAAGGGAACAAGTTAATAAAGCATCTAAATAAATATTATGCCAATTAATACTTTAAAAAATAATAGAAGACTATAAAAAAAGTAAAAAATTATTTTGATCTTACATGAAACGTCAATTGCAATAAGAATGCAAAATATATGCTATTATTGCAAACCTATGCGAATAGCCTAAGAATACAATTGTAAAAATGAAGTGAAAATATTTCAAAAATGTATTAGTAGTGAAAATAATAATTTTAAGTGATTAAGTCATCACAAATAATTTAAAAGGGTAATTACTGAACTTTTATGTAAATTAATGCAAGAAAAATAATTTAAAAGCTCTAAAATTATAAAAATTTATAAGAAATGCTTATGTAAATCCTGTAAATTAAATAATAATGCAAATATGTTATTTTAAAAGTATGTATATATGAGGGAAAAATTGGGTATCAACAGCCATCACGACAAGTTTGAGTTTAGGGTCATGAGAAGCTGGTATCAGAGCCTAGGTTACATAGGTCTCACGAGTCATAAGAGGGTTTAGTAGAGTCCTGCGGATCGGTACAGATACATATGTGCTTATCTTCAAGAGGCTATAGAACTCTTAGGAAACTTCACATTCTTGAATTCTTGTCGTGCGGATCTGTTGAATCTGGTAACTAAACTTATGTTGTTCATTCTCTCGCAGATGGTGAGAACTCGCACTACCGGAAAGGAGGGCTAGCCATCAGTACCACCATCCAGGGCCGCGAGAGGTCGAGGCCGCGGTAGAGGCCGTGGTAGGGGCAGAGGTGCATCCCCCATAGCAGCCGGGGCAGTACCTATAGACCCCCCAATTGCTCCAGATTAGGACCAGGTCCTAGTTGTAGATGTTACAAAGGGACCACCTCAGGCACCACCTGTGCCTATTGGTGATTCCTGGCCTTCAGGAGGCCCTAGCTTAGATTCTGACAGAGTGTATTGGCCTTGCTCAGACGGTCTCTATTTTGACGTTCGAAGCCACTTCTCAGGCCGGGAGAGGAACTCAGACTCCCGCCGCCTGCACACCCGAGCAGGTTGTTCAGAGACTCCAAACACCGAGGGCACAACCAAATCAGCCGGTTGCAGTTGCACAGGACTATGTGGTTCATGTTATGCCCGAGGATGATCAGTGCAGGTTGGAGAGGTTTGGGAGACTCCAGCCTCCACATTTCAGTGGCACAGAGAGAGAGGATGCCCAAGATTTCTTGGACAGGTGTCCAAGCATACTCCGGACAACAGGTATTCTGGAGACTTTTGGGGTCTCATTCACTACTTTTCAGTTCTCTAGAGCTGCACTCAGATGGTGGGAGTCTTACGAGAGGCGTAGGCTGGTCGGTGCAACACCTCTTACTTGGTAGCAGTTCTCCGTGGTCTTTCTAGAGAAGTTTGTGCCTCAGTCCCGTAAAGAGGAGTTGCGCAGACAGTTTGAGATGCTTCGTCAAGATGATATGTTTGTGATGCAGTATGAGATGCAATTCTCAGAGTTGACACGTCATGCTATCTGGTTGGTTCCCACAGACAGGGAGAGAATTAGGAGGTTTATAGATGGCCTCACTTATCAGTTGCAATTGCTTATGACCAGGGAGAGAGTGTCTGGTGCTACTTTTGATGAGGTTGTCAACATTTCTCGGAAGATTGAGATGGTTCGCGGTCAAGAGAGGGTTAAGAGGGAGGCCAAGAGGCCTCGAGGACAGGGTGGATTGAGTGGTACACCTTATAGGTTCAGTTCCAGCACGGTAGAGGCCGTCAATTCAGGCATGCTCAAGCGTCTTGCCAAGTTCACTATGGTGTATCATCGGGCCATGGTTCTCACAGTTCTCATCAGGGCCACTCATCACTCAGTTCCCTCTCATGATGTTCTAGATTGTCATGCTAAGACTGTGACGTTGGCAGTGCCGAGGGTTGAGTGGAGCGATTCTATAAACTATGTACCTAGTAAGGTGATTTAATACTTGAAGGCTCAGTATATGGTTGAAAAGGGTTGTCTATCCTATTTGGCTTTTGTAAGGGATGTTAGTGCAGAGACTCCTGCTATTGATTCTGTTTCGGTGGTATGTGATTTTCTGGAGGTGTTCCCTGCAGACCTGTCAGGCACATGAATATTGATTTTGGTATTGATTTGGTGTTGGGAACACAACCCATTTCTATTCCACCGTATTGTATGGCACCGGTGGAGTTGAAGAAATTGAAAGAACAACTTCAGGAACTTCTTGATAAAGGGTTTATTCGGCCTAGTGTGTAACCTTGGGGTGCACCGGTTCTATTGTGAAGAAGAAGGATGGTACCATAAGATTATGCATTGATTACAGGCAGTTAAAAAATTCACAGTTAGGAAAAAGTATCCTTTGCATCGTATTGATGATCTATTTGGCTAGCCTTATGGAGCAAAGGTGTTCTCCAAGATTTATTTGAGGTTCGGGTATCACCAGCTGAAGATTCAGGATTCGGATATTCTTAAGACAGCTTTCAGGACCCGATATGGCTATCATGAGTTCCTAGTGATGTCTTTTGGGCTGACCAATGCCCCGGCAGCGTTCATGCATTTGTTGAACAGTGTATTTCATCCCTATTTGGAATCATTTGTGATTTTATTCATTGATGAAATCCTGGTGTACTCTCATAGACAGGAGGAGAATGCTCAGCATCTGAGGATTGTATTACAGAGATTGAGGGAGGAAATGATTTATGCAAATTTTCTCCAACTGTGAGTTTTGGCTCGGTTTAGTGACGTTCTTAGGGCACGTGGTGTTCACTGAGGGTATTCAAGTGGATCCAAAGAAGGTAGAGGCGGTGCAGAGTTGGCCTTGGCCATCTTTAGCCATGGAGTTTAGGAGCTTTCTTGGTTTGGCGGGTTATTACCATCGCTTTGTGGAGGGATTTTCATCTATTGCATCGCCCTTGACTAACTTACCAAAATGGTTGATCCATTCAGGTGTTCGGATGAGTGTGAGGAGAGCTTTCTGAAGCTCAAGACTGCTTTGACCACAACTCCAGTGTTAGTTCTTCCATCAGCTTCTAGTTCTTACACTATGTATTATGATTCCTTGAGGACAGGCATTGGATGTGTTCTGATGAAGGAGGGTAGGGTGATTGCCTATGCCTCGCGCCAATTGAAGATTAATGATAAGAACTATCATGTAGATGATCTTGAGTTAGCAGCTATTATTCATGCCTTAAAGATTTGGCGGCACTATTTTTACGGGATTCATTATGAGATATATATTGGTGACCGGAGTTTGCAGCATCTGTTCAAGCAGAAAGATCTTAATTTACGTCAGTGGAGATGGTTGGAGCTTCTTAAAGACTATGATTTCACCATTTTGTACCATCCCGGAAAGGCCAATGTGACGGTTGATGCTTTGAATCACCGAATGGAGACTTTGGAGAGTTTAACATAATTCTCAGCAGTAGAGAGACCCTTGGAATTGGATGTTTAGGCCTTAGCGGGCCAGCTTGTCATATTGGATATTTCAAACCCGAGTGGGGTATTGGCTTGTGTGGTCTCCAGGTCTTCTCTTTATGACCGTATCAGGGAGCGTCAGTATGATGACCCCCACCGTGCAACGATAGTTGGGTAGTAAGGTTGAGTTGAGCATAGTCTTTCACCATCATACGGACGGACAGTCCGAGTGCACTACTCAGATATTGGAGGACATGTTACGTGTTTGTATGAGAGGAGGTGTAGATCGCTTGTATGGGGTTCATGGGACCAGTTTCTGCTTCTCGTGGAGTTCGCATATAACAACAGTTATCAGTCGAGCATCCAGATGGCTCCATACGAGGCTTTGTATGGGAGGAGGTGTAGATCTCCAGTAAGATGTTTTGAGCTGGGTGAGGCTAGGCTCTTGGGTACAGACTTGGTCCAAGATGCATTAGACAAGGTGAAATTGATTTATGAGCAGCTACGCACAACGCAATCTAGGCAGAAGAGCTATGTGGATAGGAAGGTCCGTGATGTGTCTTTCATGGTTGGGGAGAAGAGTTTGCTGAAGGTAACACCCATGAAGGGTGTTGTGAGTTTTGGGAAGAGAGGCAAGTTGAGTCCCCGATTTATTGGGCCTTTTGAGGTGCTTCAGAGAATCGGGGAGGTGGCCTATAAGCTTGCCTTGCCACCTATCCTGTCGAGTGTGCATGTTTCATGTTTCTATGCTCCGAAAGTATATTAGTGATCGTTCCCATGTTTTGGATTTCAGCACGGTTCAGTTGGATGATGATATGACTTATGGTATGGGACCGGTGGCCATTTTTGATCGGAAGTTGAGGTCAAAGGATATAACCTTAGTAAAGGTGCACTATAGAGGTCAGCCTGTGAAAGAGGCCACTTGGGAGATCCAGGGGGAGATGTAGAGCAGATATCCACACCTATTTGAGACTCCAGGTTTGTTTCTAGACCCGTTCGAGGATGAACGTTTGTTTAAGAGGGGGAGGATGAAGACCCAGCCGGTCGTTTCGAGAGTTACAACCCCGTTTCCCCCGTTTCTGCTTCTTTTGTGCTTTACAGCTGCATTATATTGTATCGAGTTGGTTGGTTCGGATCCAAAATGGTTTAGGGGTGTATTCAGACACTTAATCTCTAAATTAGAAGCTTAAGTTGGAAAAAAAGTCATTTGGGTGTTGACTTGCATGTAAACGACCTTGAAATTTAATTTTCATGGCTCCGTTAGCTTCGTTAGGTGATTTTGGACTTAGGAACGCATCCCGAATGTGATTTGGAAGTCCACAGTAGAATTAGGCTTGAATTGGTGAAATTATGAAATTTGCCGATTTTGGTCGGCAATGGAGAATTTGATATCGGGGTGGAAATGGATTTTCGGAAGTTGCACTAGGTTTGTGGTGTCATTTTGTACGTGTGTGTAAAATTTGAGGTCATTCGGAAGTAGTTTGATAGGTTTAAGCGTCAGTTGCGGAATTTAGAAATTTAGAAGTTCTTAGGCTTGAATCCGAGAGTAATTTGATGTTTTGATGTTGTTTTGGGTGATTCTAAGGTTCAACGAAGTTTGTATGAGGTTATATGACGTGTTTTTATGTTTGGTTGAGGTCCCGAGGGCCTCGGGGTGATTCCGGGTGATTAACGAAAGGTTTTGAGTTGAAGAAATGCAGCAACAACTGCTGCTACTGGTGTTTTCTACACCCGAAGAAGTTCTTAGGAGGTCGCATATGCTAAAATGCTGAGTTGGATTGGACCAGCAGGTGTGAGAAGGTGGTCGCATCTGTGAACCCGCAGGTTGGAGGCTGAGGCGCATATGCGAAAGTGAGGAATTTGGCTGGTTTCACAAAAGCATAGGGAAATGCGTAGGTGCGCTTCCGCAGGTGCAAGACCTGGGATGCAGGTGCAAGGCCAGTACTTAAAGTGAGTTTCCGCAGAAGCGCCACCGCAGATGCGGTTTTGGTGGGAAAAAAGTATAAATAGAGGACTTCGAGATTTTTCCTCATTTTCACAATTTTGAACATGGACTTTGGAGCTTTTGATGAGATTTTTGAAGAAAATTTGAGGGTTATCACTGAGGTAAGTTCCGTTAGCCTAATTATCCTTAGCTATGGTGTTTTCCCGTTAATTTCTCACCTAATTAATGGGATTCTAAAGTGAAATTGGTGGTTAGGGCTTGGGAAATTGTAGAGTGAGTTTTGGGATTTTAGAGGGGAAAATGATGTCGGATTTTGATGAATTCGTGAGTGAATGGGCTATTGGGTTTTGTGAATTTTGTCAGATTTCAAGACGTGGGCCCAGGGATCGGGTTTGAGTATATTTCGGATTTTAGCTTTAATTTAGTAGTTTTCTTGTAGAATTGATCCCTTTAGCCTTTATTGATTGTGTTGTATTACTTGTGGCTAGATTCGGGACGTTTTGGAGGTCGGATCGAGAGGTAAAGGAATTGCAAAGTAGGAATTTGCTCGAATTGAGGTAAGTAACGGTTGTAAATCTGGTCCTGAGGGTACGAAACCCCAGATTTTTGTATCATGAGACTATTTGGAGGTGAAGTACATGTTAGGTGACGGGCGTGTGGGCGTGAACCGATGGGGATCTTGACTTGTTCTGTCTCGTAGAAACTGTAAAGTTGAACAACCTGTTGTTAGCTATATGCTCCCTATGTGTTATAGAAATATTGACTGTAAATCATGCTAGATACCATGTCTAGACTTTATGACGGTATTGTTGGGACCTTTAAAGGTCGTTTCTTGCTATCATCTTGCTGTCTTCATTGATATTCTGTACTTAGTCATGTTCATGCATTATTACATCCTACCTCAGTCTCTGTTATTCTATTTGATGCATCGTGTCAATGTTGCTTAGGTTGATTATTTTGATTTCTGAGAGCCTGAGAGATTGGAGAGATTGATGACTGAATGAAGCCGAAGGCCTGATTCGTTAGGGCATTTATGGGATCGGTCTGCACGCCGCAACATGTTTCATTGATTCTGCCATGATTGGTATTGATATAGCGCTTGGGCTGAAGAAGCCCCTCCGGAGTCTGTACACACCCCCAGTGAGCGCAGGTACCTACTAAGTGCCAGTGACGAGTGCTGAGCGAATGTGAGGAATGAGTGATTGTGAGGTTGGAGTGATTGGGAGGACTGAGTGATGATTGTCCGAGGGGCGATATATGATTTCATTATTGGTGCACATAGTTTCCTTAAGTCCTTGTTTGAGAATTTTTGAAAGATATTTTTAATTAACTTTACTTGAACTTGATTAAACAAACGGATTTGACTTAAACTCTATATGTAAGCATGCCACACTTTACTGAATATTTTTGAAATGAATTGTATTTGCATATAGCTCGTCACTACTTCTCAGCCCTTGTTTACTTCTGTTGCTTACTGAGTTGGTTTACTCACTTTACTCCCTGCGCCTCGTGTGCATATCCAGGAGTTATCGGTCGCGGAGAGTGCTGATCATTGGAGATAGTGAGGTAGTTGCCCGGTGATCGCAACATTGCTTTCTTATTCTCTATCTTTCCTTTAGTTGTATTTTGGATTTCCAGACTATGTTAGTCTTGTTATTGTCGGACCAGTTATATTAGATGCTCATAACTCAGTGACACCCCGATGTTTGGGGATTTTCTTTCTGCATTTCTATATTGAGTTCAACTCTGGTTTCTTTTATGAATTCTGTTATACAAAACGTCCTTTTGTCATATCTTTGAATGAATTATTGAATTATTATGGAAGTCGGCTGGCCTAGTACCATCGATAGGCTCCATCACGACAGGTTTGAGTTTAGGGTCGTGACAAAGAAATATTTTTCTTTGACTTTTGCGACCAATTTATTTATTTTCTAACCAATTTATGTTGTTTTTTTTTTGGATAGGTTTTGCTTGTTTTCTAGTAGTGTTTGTTTCTATCAACGATGGTCAATGGTGTAGTGTGCCAAAATTTTATAAAGACAAAGTGCTCAAGGATAGTGTGAATTGTTAGTTGACTCGAGGACAAGCAATATTTAAGTGTGGGGTAGTGATGTTTGGCTATAATTATATATTTTTAGTGCATTAATTACCTTACATTTGGGTTCTTTAATGTTAAGTTGTACTATATTTATGCTTAATTGAATTTATTTTATGTGTAGGTACCTTGGAGATGAAATTGGAGCAAAGTAAATAGTTAAAGTGTATTTCATGCACTAAAACAATGGGCTTATGATTATCTAATGATGAAGTCATAATTGATGACCAAGAAGAAGCAAAAAATTGAAATAAAGAAAATGAAGCAAAAAACATGAATTTTGGCAAAAGACAATGCAAAGCAATCGGAGCAGAAACAAAGTCAGGCGTTGCAAGCTTTAAATCTCACTATGGAGCTGGTGTCGCGCGGTGGAAAGTTCACTACAGAGGTCGCAACGAACGGTTTGTAGCAAGGTGGAGCGCGCTATCGAGGCCACAAGGCACGGTCTGTAGCGAGGGGGTTCCTGATTTTTAAAGCCTATTTTGTCTCCTATTTGGTTTTGTACTTGGCTATTTAGTTTGGGTCTTTTTCCAACATATATAAATAGTCATTAAATATCAATTTTGAGAGAGTAGACCGAGATTAGACAGGGATTTGACCTAAGGAGGCAAGAACACACTAGGAGCAAGGCGGAGAATTCTTCTACGAGTTTTTCACTTCCTTCATCCTATTTTGATTATTGGTATGAGTTCTAGTATTTTAGTTTTGCATACTATTATGAATAGCTAATTTATTATCTAAGGTTTTGATGGAACCTATTGGAGGATGATTTTCTTGTTACGTTAATATAGATTTGTTGTAGTATTTTACCTATTTATTAAACTACGTTATTAGTGTGGTTGGTTAAAGAGCTCTCAATCGACTGTGCCTATTTAGTGTGTGTTACTCGGAAGAGAGTGCATATTTAGATAGTTGTTGAAAAACATCACTCCTAACGTATATGAGGGATTAATACGAAGGGTTTAAAGGTAGGATTAGGGATAAGGAAACCTTGGTGCGATTTGAGTGAGCCGTACTTAATTCCAGCTAGCGTAATTCGGGAGAATATGTCTAGTAAATTGTGGCAGTTACTCGAGAGAGAATTAAGACACACAAAGCACTAATTATTAGTAGAGAAGACTTAGGAAAATTTATAGGAAACGAGAGGAAAGGATTCCGACAATAGGGGAAATCATAACTCTAAACCTCTTTAATCTTGTCTCCAATCCATATCCTTGTCAATTGATAGTTTTATTGCTTTTTAGTATTTGTTAGTTAAGTAGATAAAGAAAATTAACATTATAATCTTTATAATTAAGGAATTATTTGGACTTGTGTTTCTTAGAGATATTGAACAACTGTATCCAAGCAACTTACCTTACTGAAAACCTCTTGAATCTCCCTTCCAAAAGCTCCAAAAACCGACTTGAAAATGGTGGAAATGAACCAAAATTCCCGAAGGCTCCTTTTTATCCTTTTTGCCCAGGACTTTCGCACCTGCGGATTAATTCATGCTTGTGCTACACCGCATATGCAGAAATTCAATCGCAGGTGCAGAACTCACTCAGGATTCCAGGTTTCGCATCTGCGGGCAACCTCACACCTGCGTATCGCGCACCTGCGCACTCACACTTTGCTTTTGCAAAAATTGACCAACCCCATCCTTCCGCATCTATGCCCCAGGTCTCACACCTGCGGGCTCGCAGATGCGACCACTATCTCGCACATGCGCATCTAGCCTAGCCTAACATTTCCCGAACTTGCGACTTCCAAAGCTCACCTGCGGCCTCGCACCTGCAGCTCCCCATCCGCGGGTGCGGAAAACCTCAGCAACTTCAGAAACAAGCAGATCAGCTATCTCCCAACATCAACAATTGATCCGTTAACCACCTGAAACTCACTCGAGGCCCTCGGGACCTTAACCAATCATACCAACAAGTCAAATAAACCCATACGAACTTAGTCGCACCTTGGAATCACCTCAAAACAACATCAAAATACCAAATTGCCCTCGGATTCAAGCTTAAGAACTTCTAAACTTCCAAACTCCACCAAGTACGCCAAAACCTAACCAAACCACATCTGAATGACCTCATATCTTACACACACGTCAAAATGACACTTCGAACCTACTCTTACTTCCGAAATCTAATTCCGACTCCGATATCAAATTCTCCACTGCCGACCAAAATCACCAAATTTCCAACTTTCGCCAATTCGAGCCTAATTCTACCACAGACCTCCAAATCACATTTCAGATGCGCTCCAAAGTCCAAAATCACCCAACGGATCTAACAAAACCATCAGAAATGCAATCTAAGGTCAATTACTCAATATTAAAAACTTGGTCAAAGCTTCTAGCTGTGAATCATACCCCCAAATCAATTTCGAATAACTTGAAAACAAATATCGACGATCCACATAAGTTATAGTACATCATACGGAGCTACTCATGCCCTCAAACAATCGAGCAAAGTACAAATGCTCAAAACGACCGGTCGAGTCGTTACACATATAGACTTTTATTTTGCACCCACATCACGAGCGTACACCCTTTTGTTTTTAATTGGCATTGTTTTGATCATTTTACTTCGTAAATTACTTTAATTGTGAAATGAACGCTAGAAAAAGTAAGGACTAAGTGTGGGGTGGCTTACGGGTGGAACCAATGAAGGAAAGAAAAGGTGCACTTGTTTTGTCAAATAATACACCACTAGCGGAAATTCAAGAAGAAAAAAAAAAAGAAGAAAAAAATTAGGTGAATAAATTTTTGTCTTGTTCTTGCTAGTGGGATATAATTTAAAGTAGTGCTTAAAGAAAAAGGGAACATTGTTGGGAATGATTGAAGTTTTGAAATTAAAGTGGATTGAGAAATTATGCGCTTAAAGTTTATCATGTGATGTGGTAAAGTGCTTAGGAGGATTAATCATTATTCCTAATATATATCCTACCTCTCCCTTAGCCCACATTACAACCATGAAAAAGTTCTAATTGATATAAGATCGAGCGAGCTTACATTAGTAGAGATTTACATTAAGGGAAAGCCTATGGTTCCAATTGAGTGCATGTGACTTCTTTTGTTAGAGTGAGATTTTCTTTGATATATGAGTCCTTAAAATATATTTGAGCATTTGATTTGAATATATGGATTAAACTTATTCATTTGTTCTTGTTGTGAGGGAACATGATTTCGCGAGGGATAAGTAACATTATTAGACTTCTCTCTAAGATGTTGGGTGTTCAAGCCATGAGTGCATTGTGAAATTGAGTTGGTTTTTGAGGCTATGATTGTTATGATCATGTTGTCTTTGTTTGCATATTCTTGAAGTATGGCATAAGAAAAGGGAAGTGTATGTGATTGCATATGCTAAGGTTTAATTGTCGTTATTTCACTACTAAAAAACTGGCTAAGTTCGTCCAGGAAAACCGACAAAAATCGGTCGGAATTTGAGAAAAAGCGACTGATTTCCGACAACTTTTAATTAGTCAGAAAAATGATGATCGCTAAGGTGTTGCGACCAAAATCGGTCAAAATTTTCTGACCGAAAACAATAAGTTATTTCAATGCGTTGACTGACAGTGAAACTACATATACCGACCGAAATCGATCGATATTAGTTTAAAAAAAATTATTTATTTTTCAAATAGCGACCGACTTCAGTCGGAATTTTAAATATATAATAATTTTATAATTTATTGTAAACTGTAATAAATTGTAAATTTATTTAAATAAATAAATTTAAATTAAAACTTTCCGACCGGCTTCGATCAAATATTTCACGAATCTGGAGATTTCATTTGAAATTTCCGATCGAATTCGGTCGGAAATTTTGATTTTCTAAAAGAAAAAAAATCAAAATTGAGACTACGGTTTAACTTTGATCCAACTTGCAAGTCTAAGAGTCTGTATAAGTAAAAACAACCATGTATCAAACAGTATGGCCAATCAGTTGAAGCTAGTTCCACAAAACTCAAAAAAAAAAAAAGGAAAAAACTGCGATGACTCTTCATTTATCTAAAAATATTCATTCCTTTTGGATAGTGTTGGCAACAATTAAAATAACTCGAAAGCAAATATAGTAGATTCAAAAACAAATTGCTAGAAATAATAAAAATAGGCAGAATGCTTCAATTGATGAAGCAAAACACATCTGATACGGAGATATATTACATGAAATAAAATCTTTTCTTTTTATAAGCAGGGATTTATTATATTATACTAATAATCATAAGGCAGTAGCTACATTGTCAAAGACGCCCAACGGGGCGTTACCTACTTGGCTATTACAGAACATTAAAAAGTTACGAAGGACATATTTGTTTCCAAGGGATGCAAGATTAGTGCGTGCTTCCTTCCTAATATTCTTAAAGACGGCGGTTACAAAAGGTGGTGGATAGTGTATAGTTCCTAGATCCCTCTCAATGTTCACACGAAGAGCATCCTTAGCCAGCTTGTGTGCTGGTTTGTTGGCTTCTCTGAAGTTGTTCTCCACTGTTTGAACTTTCACCCGGTGCATCAATAAACTACAATCATGAATAATATTTTTAAGCAGCATGTACCCATGTTGTAGACATAGAATGACGTCTATGGAGTCTGTCTCCACATCAATGTTAGTAAAACCTTGTTCCCTTGCTAGTTGTAGGCCTTACTTTAATGCCATAAGTTCTGCATGCAGGGGAGATAGACCATATGAAGATCCCCGGAACCCCAGCACCCATATGCCATTGCTATCTCGAAATAAACCACCGAAGCCACACATGGATGTTTCATTGTTGAAGGAGCCATCTATATTAAGATTAATATGGTTAGCAGCAGGTTTGATCCATTTTATAGAAATAGGGATGTTTTTTTTATGCATAGATTCCTTTTTAGTAAGAAATTTGTATTCAACAGCTAACTTGTAAGAGTGATGTATGTATGCTTTGTTCGTAGTGTTATTATAGAGGTTGTTATTTCTGTTTCTCCCAATGCACCATATCGCAAAGGGAAATATATCATGCCAATATATGTGGCCCTTTCCTAGAGAACAATTTAAGTCACGAATATTGATCAACCAATGGTTTGTCGAGTTGTAACCACTCATATTGTGGAGTATCCAAGTAATGCCTTTACTACAAATCTCCCATCCCTGGATAATGCTATTCTAGATGAAGGAGCATGTTTTACTGTTATTTCTATTACTATGGAGTTCGTGGATAATCTTAGCCCAAGGTGAGTGGGCATTTGCTAGAAGTCTCTATGCAAGATTGGCTAGGTTAACTAAATTGTTATTTCTAGCAGTACGGATCCCTAAGTCACCCTCTTTTTTCTGCATGGTGATAGTGTCTCATTTTATTAGGTGGAGCTTTTTAGAGGTAGAATTTGTGCCCCATCAGAAATTTTGCTGGATCTTATCTATAATTTTAAGGGTCTTTGAGCGCAGTAGGGAATATTGTATAATATTATTAGGGAGAGAATTAAGACATGAAGTCGTTAAAGTACACCTCCCTGCCATAGTAAGGTAATTTCATTTCCATGCAACTAGTCTAGTTAGCATGTTATCAATAACAAATTGAAAATCAGATGCTCTAGGTTTGGAATTTGTAATTAAAAAGCCTAGGTGTTTACCAAAAGTGTGACAAATATTCATTTTAAGGACATTAGATATGTTGTTACAAACATTTTGTGGGCAATGTTTGGACACAACAACTTTTGATTTGGTTCTATTGATGGGCTGACCAGACAAAAAGCAAAAGAACTAAAGACAATGATTAATATTATGAATGGTTTTATTATTGATTTTGGCCATTAAGGTAAGGTCATTAGCGAAAAATAAATGCGATAACTGGTAGTTATTCTTTCCTATGGTTATGGGGTCCCAGCGTCTTATGTCAACATTATGGCTGATGAGAGTGGATAACATCTCCATACATAGAATCAACAGGTATGGGGACATAGGATCCCCTTGCCTGATACCTCTAAATGAAACAAAATAGTCAGTTATAGAGTTGTTGACAAGTATTGCGATCCTAGATGACGTAATACAATTCATAATGTTTAGGAGAAAATTAAAGAGGTAAAGGATTTTGTAGATGAATGACCATTGAAGGCAATCAAAAGCCTTCGCTAGGTCAATTTTTAAGAGCATATTATGATTTTTCCCACGATATTTGTTCATTTTATGCAAGACTTCCAGAATGATTATAGCATTGTCACATGCCTTCCTATTTTTAATGAAACTAGATTGAAAAGGGATAATGAGGTTGTTTAGGAAAGGCTTTAATCGACTAGAAATAATCTTAGTAATGATTTTGTAAACAGTGTTACAAAGTCCAATTGTCCTAAAGTTTTTTAAATTGTTTGCATTGTGGATCTTTGGAATGAGTCATATAAGGATGTCATTACTACCATCCGAAATTTTCCCACTAGTGAAGGCATCTTTGCAAAGGTTGATCACATAGTTTCTAATTATGCTCCAAAATTTTTGGAAGAAGAAGGGGTGAAGCCCATCCGTTCCTGGTGTTTTGTAAGGTTTAAAGGAGAATCATGCTTGGATAATTTTACCATTTGTGAGTGGATTATCTAGAGGGGATAAGTCTGTTTTATTGAAACTTTTTGGATCATGCTTTATAGCTTTCCAGTCACTAATGGTATGTGAGGTACTGAACATGTTACTAAAATATTCTCTAGTGTGATTAAGGATGGCCTCTGGATCCTCTATCCAATTAGTATTCTCATCCTTAAAGAAAATAATTTTATTTTTTTCTTCTTCTATTAGTGGCCATAATGTGGTAGAATTTCATATTGGCATCTCCGTCGTTGATCCATTGGATTCTAGAGCGGAGCTTCCAGTATTCCTCCTCAATTTTTAGGATGTTATTAAAGTCAACTCTTAGTGTGGCTTCTAAATTTTGTAGAAAAAGACTAGAGTAATAAGAGGTGGAATTTTGAATGCCTTTAATCCTAGCTAAAATTCTATTTTTCTTTCATTTGAGATCCCCAAAGGTATTGTTTTTCCAATTACTGACTAGGAATTTAAAAGAAGATGAAGCCGCCACAAATTGGTTACTAGACCAAGAAGTAGCAAATAAGTCCCTAAAATGTGGGTGCTTGCACCAAAATGGTTCAAGATGAAAGGGCTTTGGAAAGTTATTGTGTTGTTTAGGAACAAGATTTATAAGCAGTGAATTATGGTCTGAGTGAGTTTTTGGGAGGTGATTTATAGTTGCATAGGAAAGATTTGGATCCATTGATCATTACCAAATACCTTATCAAGTCGTTTCATAATTAGATTATTATTATTAAACGTCATCCAACATGATTCTATCTAAGTGATTTCATACCTTACTACTCCCCTCCGTCACCCTTCTAAGATTAGAATGACAAGGAATATCCGTATCCGTATATAATAAGTTGTGCTCTAACCTTCCCGCCCACCTCATTAATATCTGGAGGCCTACCCGACTACACAAGATATTCTACATGTGGTTAACAAAAGAGTCACTGGTTATTGGCCTCAAGACAGAGACGATCTAACTAGGATCATAACGCTGGAAGCTAAGCAAAGTCACGAAGCTGGCTGACTACGCTCGAGCAGAGCTCAGACCCGGAGGTGGTGGCTGAAATCGCCGTAGAGTTCACCGCCGCACCGATCATTTTGGGGTAGACTCCGGTCAAAATAAGGGAAAGGTCAATTCAATTCTCGATGGAACGGAATTTTGCGAATTCTCCCTCGAACTGGAAGATCATTTCGAGATCTTCCTATTATTTGACCATGTGAATCTACTGCATTTATAGCCAAGTTCAAGTAGGTTATAGTAGTTGAGATTTGACCATACCTTACATGCACGTCGACGATTTAGTGATTTTCCTCCTAATTTTTCATTAGCTTTAAAGAAGTCATTAAAGTCCCCTCCCACAATCCAGGCGTCTTTGTAATTACCAGAAATACTTCTAATATTATTACACATTTTATCTCTAGTAGTAATGTTTGTACTAGCATATATTGAAGAGAATAACCATTTGAATTTGATAGGACGTACCTCAATTGTTGCATGAATCTCTTGATTCTACGGACAAATTTGTGCACAATTACCTTGGCATTGTCCCATAGAACAACCATTCCACCACCTTGCCCATCCGCAAAAACTTCAATCATATCGGAGAAACCAAACTCATTAAGAAGAGAGCCATGAGATTGCATAATTGTCTCAAGCAGTGTCACCACACTTGGATGATGTTGCATAATTAGATCTCTAAAATTCTTTAAAGCCTTAATTATCCCCCACCCCCTACCCCACCCCCATATTCCAGATTATTATATTAATAGGATTTATCATGTTAAGTTCTTGTGCATGAGAGTGACCATTAAATAACAAGTCCCTAGGGGTTGTTGAGCTTCTCCTCATTGAGGGAACTAGAATCATTGCCTTGTTGCCCATTGTTAGGTCGTGAGGATGACGAATATCCATAGAGCATTTGAGAAAGTTCTGAGGGCAAGTCAGTATGTGCCTCTTTTCTAGTGCTTCCTTAAATAGAAACACTTTTACCTCGTCCAAGTTTGACAATTCCTCCATTCCCCCACTAAGTTTATTTGTTCGTTCACTTCTTCTTCCATTGGATTGCCTAAGTTTGGAGCTACTGGTGGGTTAGGGGTCATTTCCTCTTCCATTGGATTGCCTAAGTTTGGAGCTACTGGTGGGTTGGGGGTCATTTCCTCCATTGGCATTTGCATGTTCAAATTATGTGGTTGAGGAGGCAGTGCTTGATGTGGAGACTCCCAAGGCATCAAAATAGGGTTGATGGAAGTTAGAGCTTTCAGGGGAAAGAATGGAAGGTCCAATCCTAGGTTTTGAGGGAGGATGGGAACAGGATTGAGGGGGGGGGGGGGGGGGGGGGGGGGGAGGTTATAATGAGCTCTCATTTCCTCCCCTATGTTTTGATTAAGTTGTGGAGCTAGTGGTTGCAAAATATTTTTCACCCACACATGATTCCAATAGTATACTCATTGCAAGATGGAGTCCCTCAGCCACTAGTTGTACTAGATATCTTGGATTTTGAATCAAGATCACACTTTCTTGGCCATTGATTGTGAGCTTTGTCCTCTTGTGATAGGGAAATATTTTTCCCCAGTATAGTTAGAGGATCCATAAGTGAGGTGACCAAGGAGGTGGATGGTAAGGATTCGAGAGGATCAACGGTGATGTTCATATCTCCCTCCTCTGATTAGTTTAATCTTATAAGAGATACGTGAGCTTCTTGAAGATAGATTTCATTATTAGTATTGATAATATCAGCAGGTTTTGGAGGAATCATTGATAGGTCAATTCGATGGCAGGATGGTCTACTTCCATGAGAGTGAGAGAATGGAGGTAGAAGAAGAAGACTTTTCTTTTAGTAGGTTAGAGAAAAGTTAGAACTTCTCTCACTAGGTTTACGTTGCGTATGAAATAAAGTCAATAAATATACCACATGTGTAATGTAATGACTCTCAGTGGCTGACTTATTTTTCATTCATACAATTGAAAATTATCATAAGCCTACCTTCCCAAGCTCTACATAGGGACTTATAGTAAAAAATTGTTAAATTCAATCAATACACATCACTTCAAACCAAAAGTCAACGAACATCTAAATCATATTGTCGGAGCTCGTCTCAGCTAAAAAATTCTTTAGGGTCATTCTCATGACCAATCGCCATATGATACCTCCAAAAACACGCTGAAGAAATCACCTTACGAATATTAAGATAAAGGTAAAAGTTAATATTTCCTAGTTACAATAAAGTTAATGCACAAACACTCTTGAAATGTCATAACAACCTCAAGCATAGAGAAATTATTGAAAGCATGGACTATAGCATAGAAAAATCTAGGAATCGAGCGAAATTTCAGCTTTATCGCCGTATGACGCAAAAAAATGAGGAACGGTCATGGGGTGGTGACTATGGTTCCTTCGGGTATTTTTGATGGTCCGAAAAAATTTGAGACGATCTGATTCTAGAGGCCTGGGCCCATGCGGAAGGCGTTGGCTATAATACACAAAAATCTAGGAATTGGGCGGTATTCAAGTTTTATGGTTGTAAAACCTTAAAAACGAGGAGGGATTATGGCAGGGTGGTTACTATAGTTCCTTAGGTCATTTTAGATGGCCATAAAATTTTTCAGACGATCCGAATACAGGGGCTCGGGCCCATGCTGAAGGCGTGGGCTATAGAACAAAAACATCTAGAAATCAGGAGGAATTTTAGTTTTATGGAAAAATGAGGAATGGTCATGGCGTGGCGATGGCTATGGTTCCTTAGGAAATTTTATATGGCTCGGAAAATTTTTAGACGACCCGGGTTTGAGGGCCCAGGCTACTACAAAATGCGTGGGCTGCTGATGACGCCCAACTATGACTTATAAAAAGGACTAAGTGGTCGCTGCAAATATAATCCGGTCTAAGAGTCCGGAGTCGAATCCCGCAGAGAATTAAGATTTTGCCATAATTGTTCAGTATCGCTAAGAGGACAAGCTCGAATAAATTTCTAAGTTATAAGATTAAGATTCTTATATCTAACTAATTAAATAAGAAACTAAAGTAGTAAATTAACAACTAAAGATATTAAGGGTTGGAGATTAAATTTAGGAGGTCTAGAGTTATAATTTCCCCAAATGTTGGAATCCTTCTCGTTATGTTCCCTACAATTTCGCCTATGTAGTCTCTACTGATCGTGAGTACTTTAGGTGCCATAATACTCCCTCGAGAAACTACAATAATTTATTAGACATATTCTCTCGAACTACGCTAGTTGGCTTTATCTAACTGCTCATTATGACCATGTTAACGCTTTGTTATTTCTAAACCTACATGTAAACCTGATGTATTGATTTCTCACATACGTTAGGAGTGATGTTATTAAACAACCACCTAAATATGTATTCTTTCTCAAGCAACACATAATAAATAGGCACAGTCAATCGATGGCCATTCAATAAACTAAAATAAACAGGTAGTTGAACAAATAGACAAATTCAACGATTAAATTATATTAAAACATAACAATAATTAATCCTCCAAGAGGTTCTGTCAAAATCCTAGATAACAAATTAGCTAATCATAATAGTATGCATAACTACGATACTAGAATTCATAACCAATAATGGAAATAGGAATAAGGAAGTGAAAAACTCGTAGAAGAATTCACTCACTCTCAGAAATAACATTCATATGCCACAAAAGATGCACCATAGGATTGCTCGTAGTGTACTACTCTACTAATCGAGCTCATTCAGTCTAGGATCAAGTAGGACTTTATTTGGTTGTATTGTAGGCTGCGGGTTGGGTAGGATACATTTAGATATAAGAGTTACTACACTTCCCTAAGCACTTTAATACATATATTTTAACTTTCAAACTCAATACTTATGTCAAACCAAACTCCTCATTCACATCAATGTATATTACCCCATACTTCTTTAAGCACAATTACATCAAGATTCACCACTTATCAAGGAATTTTTTTTATCACAGCAATACAACTATTTTTTTCCTTTTCTTTCTTTTTTAAATTCAAGTGGATCTTACTTTTTTAAAACAGTGCACATTTCTCCTTATTTCATTAATTCCACTCAAAAGCCAAATCAACCACCCCACACTTTAACTTTTACACAGTTCATAACAATTCAAGTGCTCATGAGAGGTTAGAAGGTTCAAATAGATGGTTAATTCAAAAAAATGAGTAAGGCTTGTAATGTGGTTGCCAAAGAAATAGGATTACAGGATCAAAGGGGTTAATTACGATACATAAAAATTAGGCAGGTAAAATATATATGTGGCTCAACAAAGAAACACCTATATCACTTCCAAGACTGAACAAAACTACTATTTTGCTTTGCAAACACATGGGCAAAGTTCTAGACATCAAACACAATGCACAGAATAACACACAAAACTCACACATATATGGCACATAACTCACTCAGGATTGGTTTCATCAAGACACTCTACTCAAAGCAGTTAAGCAAATTTAAGTTTATACAATTTAAGGTACTTATACAAGAGTCAAAAAATGAGCCTAAGTGTCACAACCAAAGTACTCACTATTATGAAGGCATAACAAAGTCAAGAGATATTGCTTCAATTTAATTCATCTCACACTGGCTCCTACTCCTAAAATAAGTAAAACCAACTACACCTAGTTCAAACAAAACCCGTGGAAAAGAACTGCGGCACAAAGAAAATCCAAGGGAGAATTGTTACACTACCTAAGAAAAGAAAATCTTTTTGTCTTTTTCCTTTTGACTTAAATCCCTCAAGAAAATTGTCTAACAGATGTATCATCCGGAAAAGTCGAATCTTTTCTATTTTTGTAAAAAAATTATTCAATTAAACTAAAATAATTAAAATAGCATGAAAAGTAACCTAAACAATCTCCTCACCCCACACTCAAAATTGTGCATTGTCCCCGATGCACTCCCATAAATACAAGAGGATAAAAGAAACTCTCTGGTAGGCCAAAGGCCTAAGCATTAGCAACTCATGGGTTATGCAAATTCTCCAGGCCTAATCCTTCGTGTGGGTACCTCACACTTAGTTCCAAGCATCTGGTTTGCTGTTGCATCCTTTCAATGGCTTTTCTTTCCATGCTCCTAAAAATATCAATAATCGACACTATAAGAATAATACAATAATAATAAAAATAATAATAATAATAATAATAAATAAAAAAGTAAAGCTAAGTTGCCTCCCAACAAGCGCTTTATTTAACATCGCGGCACGACATGAACAACTTTTTGCCTCTGCCTCGAGCTTATGAATTGAACCCCAATTTTTTATTCAAGCTTATGATTATGCTCCTGGTTGGTGGAACGAATCTAACTAGCCCAAAGAATCTATGTAGTATTATGCAGTTCTTGGCCTTTAGATGACGTGTGTAATTTCGACTTTCTGGCAGTAAAAATTCCAGAATGTAGGCACCTTGTTCCTCATTTCTTGACTCCTTAAGTGGCTCGGATGACTCTATTTCTATATCATCATCCAAACACAATGTGGAAAAGTACTTGGAGTGTGGACCAATTGATGAGTGGTGAATTTACCACTCATTTTAGCTCTTTTTCGCTAGATTTTGCATCCTTTAATGATAACATAAGGTCGTTTATGGTGTGTATTGTTCGACTTTCAGGGAAACGATGCCATGAATTGATTGGGTTGAATTGAAGTGGAATTGAGCACAAACTGGTGGAAAAAAGCACAAAATCCTTCAGTGATTCTGCACCTGCGGACTTTTGGTCGCTGGTGTGACATCGCACTTGCGAAGTAGTGTTCCGCACCTGCGAAACTGGCTCAATTGTACTAGAGTCACACCTGCGATGTGGTATCCTCACCTGCGGAACCGCATCTGCGAAAAAGAATAATGCCACTCTGAATCGTACCTCCAATGTGGAATCCGCATCTGCGGAGCCGCACCTGCGAGGATTTGTCTGAAGGTGCGGTTAACGGGCATCAGACCTGGACATATTTGTAAAATCACATTTTCACAATCCCAAGCCCACATATACTCGACCTACCAGATATTTTCAGTATCTTTGGTATTGTTTTGGCATATTTGAGTCTTGAAGACAAGAGAGAACATTTTTGGAAGCTATGGTTTGCACACACACTTGGGTTTTGAAGATTTCAAGCTTGTGGTTAAGTATTTCTTACCTATTTATGTTTATTTCTTCATTTCATTTCTTTGTATTGAATATTTAAGTGTGTAGTATTTATTTCCAATACTAATTCTTGTTTAACGAAATATTCATGTTTTAAGTGTGGATTAAATACCTTGTGGTGCTTATGTATTGAATGATCTTTATTCTTTTATGAAGTGATTTGTTGTTTCTTTAATAATTCTTGTTCTTTAATGTTTCCAAAGGGATTAGCTAACCCTAGGACTTGCCCATTGACTCTGAATTAATTTTGGAAAATATAATTTGGGGTTGGGAAAGATTAATTAACAAGAACCTGAAGTTTTAACCCTCATTTTATAGATTCTACCTAGGAATAGGATTGAACTACTTGTAGCCATATCTGGGTGTGCTTAATCTCTTAATTGGGTTAGGAATAATTCAATTAGGAAGTCTTGTTAGTCTTTGAAAAAATCTAATTAAGAATTATTATCTGTGGCTAATTAATATAAACTCGCTCATATTTGTAAAATCATGAAATACATTGGATCGTTACTTGAGTGTAATTCCCGATGCATTTATACTTGTACCCATTGATCATTTTACTTGCTTTCTAGGTTAGTTTACATTTTTTAATTTAGATAAAAATATTTTTACAACCAAAATCGATGTGTTTGGCATCGCGCGATAAGTGATAATTCTCTTACATTCCTAATCGCTTACATATTGTTCTCTGTGGGATTCGACCCCAAACTAGTTCGGTTATTATATTTGACAATCGACCGCTTCCACTATTTTAAGGTGTAATTTGAGCGTATCAAATTTTGGCGCCATTGCCGGGGAACAATTGGCGTAATTTAGGTTGTTTGAGAAATAAGCATAAGTTATTTGGTCCAAACTTGTGAATATTTGTGTAATTATTTTTCTTACCTTGGTCTATTTTTCTTGTTTGTTACTTGTTTAGTTTTTTAAGTTTTGCCAAAGAAAAAAATGGCATCATATAATGAAAATTGGTCGGATGGTAGTTGTTCATACTTTGATGACCCTTGTCCTTATTGTGGAGGACCACACTCGTGACAAAATTATTTAAATTCTCCCGGGGATGGATTGTGCGCACAATCTCAAACCCATGAGTGGAGTATTTGTGATAGGTGTGGTTGTCAAAATTGTCATTAGGAGTCATTCATCCTTCCCCAAGCCCCCGCTATGATGATTATACTTTTCGTGATGAAAATTTTAGGGATGAGGAAGTGAAAAAAATTGAGCATGGACAAAAGTGGAGAGTTCAAGCTCATGTTGGAGTGCTTACTTGAAGAAGGAAACAAAGATCAAAATGCCTTGGAGGAGCTTTTGGAGAATAGCCTCCAAAATAAATTGGCACTTGAAAGGTTGCACGCACAAATGGATGAAATGATTGAAGCCTTGAGGGTTCAAAAAGCTTCGGAAGTGAGTGATAGCCAAGAACCTTCCTTGGAGGTTGAAGTTGAAAATCCTTCCTTGGCACTTGGTCAAAACCAAGAAAAACTCTCAAATGCTCAAAATGAGAGGATGATGCTCATGTTGGAGGCCATTCTTGAAAATGAGGAGAAGCACAACTTTGCACTCGAGGAATTGAAACATGATGTGACTCAAAATGATGAGCATATCCGCACTTTGGAGGATCAAATGAAATCATTAATGGAGGCTCATTATGCCTCTCAATTTAAAAGTGTGGAAGGAAGCCAAGAAGAGTCAAATTCTGAGGAAGAAAGTGAGCTTTACTTCGAGGAATCAAGACTTGAACATCCTCCAACCGACTACATAAGTATTAGTGATTCCAAGAAAAATGTGGAATTAGAGTCAATTGGTGTAAATGACAATTTGGTTGAAATTGACTCTAGTCCGGGGGGAAAAGGAGGATGTCAAAATCCGAGTAAAATTGCAAGTTGAAGGTTTGGAGTCACATTTCAAGCATTTTTCAACATTGGAATTGTGTGGTGATATGGAAGTTGAACTACACGAGTCAATCAAGGATTGCGAGGAGGAAGGACCAATACCATACATTCTACAATTTGAAAGAACAAGAAAGCCAAACAACATCCCTCACATGAAAGCCAAGAAGTGCAAAATGAAGAATTTAATGCTTGGCTTGGTCATCTACTTACCACCACCCACCACTCGTGGTCACAAGCTTGATTCCAAGATAGGTTCCCGGTTCATATCGTCCAAGTGGCGAGAAAAGTGGTAAAGTTGACTTGCATCGTGCCACAATGTTAAATGCGGATCTGGGTGGGGAGGCAGCCCATCGTTTTCAAAATTTTTGTCATTTTTTAAATTTTCTTTTTTAGAATAGCTTAGTATATTATTTTGCACTAATCTGCCAAGTTTCAGATATTTTGGAGCTAAGTTGCGAATTTTTTAGAGAGGGAATGCACAAAAATAGTGAGGCCCATAAATTGGTTGTTGATCCCAGGCATTTCAGCACTTGCGGTCATGTTAGTCGCAGGTGCAGCCTCACGGAAGCAAAAATAGGAGCATAGGTGCAGATATTCCGCAGGTGCGATAGTCTTTGCGCACGTTCACCCACGCAGGCGCGGTGCTTTTTCCGCAGGTGTGAAAATTCGTGCAAGTAAAATCCCCAACCTTCATTTCATCAACTCAGTTTGTTTAGCCCTAAAACTCAAAGAAAAATAAATTATTTTTTTTCCTCTCATCTCTCATCTCTAATCTCTCACGCAAGGCTCGATCCTACACAAGACAACACAGGTATTTTCTCTTGGTTCCTCTGTATTGTTCTTCTCTGTTCTTGTTCTTCCCCTGCTCTGTTTCTTTTCTTCTTCTTCTCAGGCCTTTCATGGCTGCCTCCCTTTATTCCCAAGACCCCCTCTGATTTAAGCTAAATATTAGGGTGAGGAAATTGGTTGAGAGTAGGATAATGTATGTTGCTGAAAATGACAACATTTTGTGGGGAAACTGAGTACTCAAATTTTATAAAAAAAAAAACCAATTCTACACTGCCTGGTACATCTTTGCTAAATGGTCCAAAAGAAAATTTTGAGCGAGGTACCAAAGATTCAGTGTTAACGAAGTTAGAACCCAATTTTGTACACTAATCTTGAAGTCTTGAGTACAAATTAGTTGTTAAAAACCATGCCCGAAATAGAAAATAGTCAAAAATATTTCTGGGCACTAAACCCTTGGACGAACTCCGCAGGCATGAACAATTTTCTGCAGATGCGACCTCGCACCTGCGAGTCCTTCTTCACAGGTGTGACTTCTGGTCCACTAAGCAAAGTCCGCAGGTGCGCTTATTTTTCGCAGATGCGCCATCGCACCTGCGACTGATGTTCCGCAAGTGCGGAAACTGGCAAATTCCAGCAATTCCAGTGAGCTTGCATCAGGGGATTCGCGGACCCGTTCAACCTGGTTCTTTGACCTAATTGAAGTGTTTTAATTTTCTTAACAAGGTTCTACTGCCTGACTAACTTCTTTTTACTTTTTTGAAGGTACTTTGAGCTTTATATGGATCCAAACATGACGGACAATCCCCCATTGAGTCATGAAATTAAAGAAAATGTTGAGGAGAACTTTGATACTTCTAGATTCTTATCTGCTGCATGCCAGAGCCGGTATTATGATGATTTCCTCACAAAGAAACTAATACTTGAGAAAGGGATTGCCACGGACAAATTGGCGAAGCTCCTTCCTGATTTCTATGGCCGGCTAGTTACAAGCGGTTGGACCTGCTTCACTCCCGATCCATGTAAGGCTAATGAAGAATGGGTGAGAGAATTCTATTCCAACCTGAGGCGGATTCACTTCCAGAATCATGAAATCACCATACGAGGAAAGATCTTGAAATTTGGTGCTGAAGAGATAAATGATTTCTATGGGCTCCCAAATCATCCGCTCGAGCCTGTTCAAGAAAAAGACACATGTGAAAAAGGTGATTATCTAGTTGCAAAGCTGTGTCCTCAAGGCCATAGGGTGACCTAGGCTACCAAGAAGAGGGGCATCAAGTATGGTGATTTTACTGCTGAAGCAAATACGTGGCAATATATCATCGCGAGCAGAGTATCCCCCTCGGGGAATGTGTCTGATGTGCCATATGTCAGGGCTTTGATGATTGCTTGTATCCTGAATGACATCCATGTGAATGTCGGCCACTACATTGTGCGAGAGCTAAAGGAATATGTGTTTTAAGGTTGCACATCTTTGATGTTCCCATAGTTGATTACAGAGTTATGCCGGCGTGCATAGGTTGATGAATAGGAGGGAGATCATTGGATACCGGCAGACAAACCATTCCACCCACTTAGAGTGACAGGTGCAGGTAGTGTGCTGAAAAGCAAAAAGAGGAAGGCCACCACCACTATTTCCGGATCCGGATCCTCCTCACAAACTGCCCCAGCTAAGGGACCTTTTGGGGAGATGAACTCCTAGTTGGCATCCATTTTGGAGTTAGTGTCACAGCTCCCTAGTGGGCCCTCACACTCCCAGCCCCCGCCCGACTATTTCTCCAGAGCTGAGATGCAGACTTACTTCGACGTGCAGGCTAAGATGGCAGCATCTGTTGCCCAACTCGATACCTCCTATACCAGTCTGGCGAAGGCATATGTCGACCTCAAGTCAGCCTTTGAAAAAGAAAAGGAGAAGAACAAAAAGAAGGGCAAATTCAGGATAAAAATGTGGAGAGGGATCAAAGCAATCTTCAAGTAGGGGCAGACGAGCAGGAAGATAGCAGTTGAGGTTGCTGAGGATAGCGAGGAATACTCGTTCATGAAAGATGCTGAGGATGATGATGATGAGGAGGATGCTGATGGAGAGGGTTCTCGGCAGCACTGATTAGCCTTTTCTCCTGCAGTCTGCTAGTCTGATGCATACCTCAGGGAGACCCTCAAACTATTTTCTTTACTTTTGATATTGTGCAATAGGGACACTGTAATATTTTTAGTTAGGGGTGGCTTTAGGAGCATATTGTATTTATAATATGACTTTGTGGATGTGCCCTTGCCGGGCTTCGTTATTGTATGGATATTGTGTGCCCTTGCTGGGCTTATTTTGTTATGCCATGTGCTCTTGCTGAGCTTGGTGTGATTAGCCTATGTTTATTTTTCTTTATTTATTTATTTATTTTCCTTAGTATATTATTTTTGCTTCTTTAGTATTAGTTGATTTTATTTTAGCACTCTCTTTAGTATTTTTGTTCTTTTATTTTCATCTATATGGTAGTATTTCCTTGGGTTTTCTTGATGCTACGGTTCTTTCCAAAGGAATATTTTTGAAGTGAACCGGGTGAATTTTCCCTATGATAGATGGCGTGACAACTTTCTTAAGGGAATTAGTCTTGTTTGGCTAGGTGGAGACTTTTGAATTATTTGGTACTAACAAAATTAGTCTCTTGTATGTGAAATGTGAATTAAGAATACCCCTCCGANAAAAAAATATATATATATATATATATATATATATATATATATATATATATATATATAATACGTTGCATGGTAAATAATAATTTGTGGGATAAAATTTTGGCTCTTTTAGTGACTCTTTGCCCACTAGTTTGCATGACATTGCTCTAGATGCTCTTATTAGGAAGTGAAGTTAATCCGTCTTGACTAGTTCATGTGCCATGTGTGTTATAGTTTGTGTAGATAATTCTTGTGTTTACTCCATCATCTAGAACTTTCCCCATTGGTCTTTCAATACTAACGATAATTACAGTTAGTTGGAGAAATAGCCTTAGGCATTCTTTGTGTTATTGAAAAACCTCTTTTTCCCTTCAAGATTACCATTGCATAAATATTATCACTAGTTATCCTATTTGATCCTTTAACCTTTTTTGTGGTCACCCCATTACAAACCTTTCCCATTTTGTAAAATAATTGCCTCTTTTGAACCTGTCCCTCCTTGAACATTGAGAATGAGGCTAAAAGCCTAAGTTGGGGGTGTGGTATCGAGTTGGAAATTGGTAAGGTTGTATATTGAGTGTAGGAACCTATATCTCAAAGTGTTCACATGAAATTATTCAAGCTCCAAAATAAAAATATAAAATAAAATAAAAATAAAAATAAAAAAAATATTTGTATATATAGAAATATAGATCCTTGAATAAAATTAGAGAGGTATTTAAGGTGGTTCTATGTTGGTAACTAGGAGCCAATGAGGGCTATGTGGTTTGAAAAGAAACAAAGGGCAACAAGAAAGAAAAACGTGAGTAGTGTTCAAGGAGGGTGTAGTCACTTGTACCCAAATATTTATCCAACCCTTCCCTAAGACTACATTACAAGCTTAAAAGTCCTTAAGGGATCTCCAACCGAATGTTCTTCAAAAGGCGATCAATTAAAATAAGCGCAAGCCTATGGCATGATATGTTGTAACACTTGAAATTCTTTATGAGAGTGAGTGTCTTTGTGAATTTGTCCTTGTGTTGTTCTTGTAAACATGGTGATTTTGGGACTTTCTTTCTTGTGAGGGCACATGAATTAGAATGGATTGGTGAAACTGATATATCCGGAAATGAATGAGTTGAGCATATGTAGTAGAACAGTGCTTTTGAGTCACTCCTTGAGGCTTATTCTTGTCACATGATTATTTTGAAACCCCCTTGCACTTCTTGAAGTTATTTTTAAACGAGGGAGTTATTCAGGTAAGATGCATACTTGAGCCTAATTATTAGTACCAACCAAATCCATAAGTATAATGCTTAGTTGTAGAATGTGATTTGTAAATGATAGCAATACGACTTGTGCTTTAAATGGTAGAACCTCATTGAGTTATTGGTTTTGATTTGCTTGAGGACAAGCAAAAGCTTTAAGTTGGGGGTGTTGATGAGTGGTGATTTTACCACTCATTTTAGCTCTTTTTCGCTAGATTTTGCATCCTTTAATAATAACATGAGGTCGTTTATGGTGTGTATTGTTCGACTTTCAGGGAATCGATGCTATAATGTGATTAGCATTGAATTGAAGTGGATTTGAGCATAAATTGGTGGAAAAAAACACAAAAGCCTTTAGTGATTCCGCACCTGCGAACTTTTGGTCGCTGGTGCGACATAGCACCTGCGAAGTAGTGTTCCGCACCTGCGAAACTAGCTCAATTGTACTGGGGCCGCACATGCGACGTGGTATCCGCACCTGCGAAACCACATCTGTGAAAAAGAATAATGTCAATCGGAATCGCACAGGAGATGTGGAATCCGCATCTGCGGAGCTGCACATGTGAGGATTTGTCCCAGGTGCGGTCAACAGGCATCAGACCTGGACAAATTTGTAAAATCACATTTTCCCAATCCCTAACCCACGTATACTCGACCTAGCAGATATTTTCAGTAGCTTTGGCATTGTTTCTGCATATTTTGAGTCTTGAAGACAAGAGAATATTTTTAGAAGCTAGGGTTTGCACACACACTTGGGTTTTGAAGATTTCAAGCTTGTGGTTTAGGATTTCTTACCCATTTATGTTTATTTCTTCATTTCCTTGCTTTGTATTGAATATTTAAGTGTGTAGTATTTATTTCCAACACTAATTCTTATTTATGGAAATATTCATGTTTAAAGGTGGATTAAATACCTTGTTGTGCTTATGTATTGAATGATTTTTATTCTTTTATGAAGTGAGTTGTTGTTTCTTTAATAATTCTTGTTCTTTAATATTTCCAATGGGATTAGCTAACCCTAGGACTCGCCCATTAACTCTGAATAATTTTGGAAAAGATAATTTGGGGTTGGAAAAGATTAATTAACAAGAACTTGAGGTTGTAACTCTTATTTTATAGATTCCACCTAGGAATAGGATTGAACTACTTGTAGTCATATCCGGGTGTGCTTAATCTCTTAATTGGGTTAGGAATAATTCAATTAGGAATTCTTGTTAGTCTTTGGAAAAATCTAATTAAGAATTATTATTTGTGGCTAATTAATGTAAACTCGCTCATATTTGTAAAATCATGAAATACATTGGATCGTTACTTGAGTGTAATTCCCAATGCATTCATACTTGTAGCCATTGATCATTTTACTTGCTTTCTAGGTTAGTTTACATTTTTCCATTTAGATATAAATATTTTACAACCAAAATCGAAGTGTTTGGCATTGCGCGATAAGTGATAATTCTCTTACATTCCTAATCGACTACATGTTGTTCTCTGTGAGATTCGACCCAAACCTAGTTGGGTTATTATATTTGGCAATCGACCGCTTACACTATTTTAAGGTGTAATTTGAGCGTATCACCAAAGCACTCAACTACATGAACATTGGAACTGTCTACTTCCTCAACACCCATGACACTAGAGTCATCTAAATATGTATCATCAATGTCCTTGGTTGACTCTAGTATCTCTTCTACAATATCGACATCCTCAAAATCTAGTTTGATTGATTGTTGGAGTTCTACTCTGAGCTCCTCTTTTAGCACCTCGATTTATGCATCTAATACATGCTCCTTTTGGCAACTACCCACAAAACTACCTTGCTGAGCATTAAAAGCTCCAACCACTTGACTCACTTGAGCCTCCAAGTTGCGAATAGTTTCCTCTTGCCTTTTTATTTGCAGTTGTTTCTCATTATTTTGTTCCAGAAGGCACTTTAACATATCTTTGATCTCCTTCAGGTCAGATTCCCTGGGTTCTTTATTACTATTTACTTCACCTGAAAAAGTAGAACCATCATAGCAAGAGATTAGGGGAGGATAAGAAATATATGAACAACCATGAAAGTGACCATCTTGACCACCACATATATCACACGCATTCTACACATAAGATTTAGTTGTTGCACATAACTCTCTCTAGAAATATATACACCTACATCTACACCTTTAGTTCCCTAGCAACGGCGCCAAAATTTGATCACACCCAACTATGACTTATAAAATGACTAAGCGGTCGCGACAAATATAATCCGGTATAAGAGTCTATTATCTTTAGGTTCCGTAATTCTTTCTCGAGAAACTACAAGAATTTACTAGACATATTATCTCGAACTACGCTAGTTGGCTTTATCGAAGCACTTATTATGACCACGTCAAGTCTTTGTTATTTCTAAACCTACCTTTAAACCCAGTGTATTGATTTCTCACATATGTTAGGAGTGACGTTACTCAAAAACCACCTAAATATGTATCCTTTCTAAAGAAACACATAATAAATAGTCACAATCAATTGATGGCCATTATATCAATTGAAATAAGTACATAGTTGAACAAATAGACAAATTCAAAGGTTAAATAATATTAAAACATAACAAGAATTCATCCTCCAAGAGGTTCCATCGAAACCCTAGATAACAAATTAGCTAATCATAATAGTATGCACAACTACAATACTAGAATTCATAACCCATAATAGAAATATGAAGAAGGAAGTGAAAAACTCGTAGAAGAATTCTCCGTTTTGCTTCTAGTGTGTTCTTGCCTCCTTAGGTCTAAAGTGTGTCAAAAGTCCTCAAAATATCGCTTTTCCATGTATATATACCAAGTAGGTCCGGGCCCAAACAATTATACCTTCTCTTACGCAAAAAAGGGCACTTTTTTTCCCAGACAAAAAATGTGCGTCCGCGCACTTAGAAGGGTGCCCGCGCACTTGGCCGCACACATTTCACACTTTCTACCCCTTTTGCACGGTCACTGCGCAGCAGTGAACTTGCCGCACACGTTGCGACCTTTTCAGTTTGGAATTTGGGAAAATGTAAAACATGCAAGTTGTAACCCTTTGAATTTTCTTTCCAACCATATATAGTGTAGCTCATATGGAGTTCAGAGCGAAAATGTATGTGCATTTTACTAGACAGTACATAATATGACCACTTCATTCTTCGTTCGTTCTTAACTATCATTCGTTGATCCCCGAATATGATCTGGCTTAATTACTTGGGATTTTACTTAGACTTCAAAGCTCCAAATCACTTGAATTCATTCCATAACATCTACATAGCTCAGAGTCACTCCTACAAGGGATAAAACACACAATTAGTGCAATACACTAGCGATTAAAGCTAAAACCCAATTACAGTGCAGTAAATTAGAGTGTAATAAGCAACTAAAATACGTAATTATAGCCCATCATCAGTTGTAACACACAAAAATCTGGGAAACAAGCGAAATTCCAGTTTTATCACCGTAAAACGACAAAAAATGAGTAACGGGCATGGAAGGTTCCTTAGGTCGTTTTTATGGCACAAAATATTATTAGGCGATCCGGTTCCGGAGGCCCGACATCGTGCAAAAGGCGTGGGCTATAACATACAAAAATCAAAGAATCGAGTGGAATTCCAATTTTATGATTGTAAAATTCCAAAAAACAAGAAATAACCACGACTTTCTTAGGTCGTTTTTGATGGCCTGGAAATATTTTTAGGCGATCCAAGTTTGGTATCGGGCCCATGAGGAAGGCGTGGAGTATATGTAACACACGAAAATGTTGGAATCGGGAGGAATTCCCATTTTATTGCCTTAAAATAGCAAAAAACGAGTAAAGGTCATGGCAGGGCAGTGGCGATGATTCCATAGGCCGTCTTTGATAGAATTTTTTTTAGGGGATCCAGGTTGGGGGCCGGGCCCATACGGAGGGTGTGATCTATAGCAGCCAAAATCAAAAAATCGGGCGAAATTCCAATTTTATGATTGTGCAACGCGAAAAAAACAACGAACAATAATGGTGGGGTAGTGACTATGGTTTCTTAGGTTATCTTTTATGGCCCGAAAAGTTTTTAGGCGATCCGGGTCTTGGTGCCCGGGCCCATGCAGAAGGCGTGGGCTATAGCACACGAAAATCTGGGTATTGAGCGGAATTCCAATTTTATGGCCATAAAATGCCAAATATCGAGAAACGGTCATGGCGAGGCGGTGAATATGGTTCCTTAGGACGTATTTGATGGCCCTAAAAATTTTAGGTGATTCGGACTCGGGGGCCCTGGTTCATGCGTAAGTCGTGTGCTATATCAAACGAGAATTTGAGAATCGAGCGCAATATCAATTTTATGGCCGAAAAACATCAAAAAGCGAGGAATAGTAATTGCGGGGCGGTGACTATGGTTCCTTAGGTCGTTTTTGTTGGACCGAAAAAATTTTTGGCGATCCGTGTGCGAGGGCTCAATCCCACGCGTACGGTGTGGGCTATAACACTCGAAAATCTAGGAATCAAGCGGAATTCCAGTTTTACGGCCGTAAAACGCTAAAAAATGAGGAAGGATCATGGAGGGGTAGCGACTACAGTTCCTTAGGACGTTTTTGATGGCACGTCAAATTTTTTGGAGATCCAGGTCTGGAGGCCCGAGCCCATTCGCAAGGCGTGGGCTATAACATATGAAAATTTGGGAATCAAGCGGAATTTTAGTTTTATGGCCGTAAAACGCCAAAAAACGAGGAACGTTCATGGAGAGGAGGTGCCTATGGTTCCTTAGGTCTTTTTTATGGACCGAAGAAATTTCATGTGATTCGGGCCCGGTGGCCAGGGCTCATGCGCAAGGCGACGAAAATTTAAGAATTAAGCGAAATTCTAATTTTATGGCCGTAAAATATCAAAAAATGAGGAACAATCATGGAGGAGCAGTAGTTATGCTTCCTTAGGTTGTTTTTGATGGTGGCCCAAAAAAATTTTAGGCGATCCGAGTCCGGGGACCCGATCCCAAGCGGATGGCGTTGGCGTAAATGAAAATCTGGGAATTAGCACTACAACAAAATAATCTTTAGTGGCAATAATTAAAATCTTTAGCGGCAATAGAAATTACCGCTAAAAAATCTACCAACCATTAATTTTTGGCCATTGTATATGGGGTCACTAAAGCCTTTAGCGATGATTCAAAAAAATACTGGTAAAGGTAATTTTTATTGCCGCTAAAGGTTATGGGGTTTAATGGCAACTGTTTAATGGCAACTATAATGACAATTAAATCCATTCCGAAAAGTTCTTAACTTGCACCTTTAGCATCTTTTTATTGCTGATAAATTCAATTCAATTGCCGCTAAAAGTCTGAAGCTTTAATGGCAATTATTTTAGCCACAATTTTAGTTGCTGCTAAAATGTTTCGAAAATGAACTAATTTTCGCTTTTAACATCCATTTTTATTGCTAGTAAATCTAATTTAATTATCAGTAAAAATCACCCTTTTAGTGGCAGCAAAGGAAAGGTGCAATTTACTTCCATGATGCTAAAACCATCTTGAGTTGGCATATGCAAATAAAATATATTATTATTACTTCATAAAGACATAATATTTCTCATTCAAATACACAAACAAATTAAAGCAAATAGTAATCCATAATATCAATGTATAAGCAATATAAAAGATTAAGTTACATCGCTTGAAGTTTTGAGCTAAATAACTAAAGTATCAGATTGCTCATTACGCCAACAGGCCTCATTGCTTAGTGCACTCTATTATAGCTCGAGCAAACTAGTGAATATGATTGGAAGGAGGACAGCCACGAACTGAATGATTGCAAAGTTGTTAAGCTGCAAAAACAAACATGAGATTAGAATTAGAAAATGATAATTGATTTCCATTATATTAAACCAAACGACTTTAGTCACTTACTATTAGAGCGACAAATTTTCCAGTGAGATGGCATACAACTGGAATGGATAGCAGACTAAACCCTCGACACTTCTCTTCTTGCACTTGTACTTTCGTTTTCGTGAGAAAAGATAAGTGTTCTTGAACTTAGAATTTCTTGAACCACGATAACTGCAACATCACCTAGGCCACCAATCACAATATGGATCATAACCATATAATGCAAAACTAGTGCTAACATAAATTGGTCCTGAATACCATCCATGCCGCTAATGTTAATATGTAACCATGAAGAAATACAAGATATTGAATGTTATTTATCTATGTCAATACCACACAAGAGGGGGAAGGTTATTTATGTGGTGACAAATTTTAGCGTGCAGTAGTCGTAGAAGGACCAGGTTCTTCTACGTGTTCCAACTCCTACAATTTGCAGAATAATAATTGCAAAAAAGAAAGGAACACATCAATTTTACGTGGAAAACACCTGGCTCAAAAGGTGAAAAAAATCACGACCTACTTCCTAGTAGGATTTTCCCAAGCTCTTCACTAAATCAATGAGCCAAACAACATTTACAAAATAAACTCTTTTGTAAACCTAAGGACTAACTCTAATCCCCTTGTGGAAAACTAGCCTCTAGCTATTTGCGACAACCTTCAAGTTAACTCTAACTTGAATACTCAGTACCTATTACAAATGCTTCTAGATAAAAGCTGAAAGATACACTTTGTAATCACCTACTACAAATAAACTAGACTACAAGACAACAGATGAAACTGGTTCTTCTAGCTGGTTCAAGTAGCTTCTAAATCGCACAGGAAATTCTCACATGAATTGCTTACAAAATTGCTTTGGTAATTTTGTTCTCAATTCTTGTTTCGCTTCTATGTTTGTGCGCACCTGTTCAATAAGAACACTTGACAATATATATGATCAGTAGAATAGGAGATATACTAGAATTCGGATGCAACTCTTCCAATTCGGATGCAACTCTTCCCTGGTGGAGGAGTTCAAGTTGATCTCAACTCCCTAGATCCTCTTCTATCTTGACTCTGTCCTTACTGAATAAGGAGTCCATCTCCCTATCAATTTGCAACCTTTTCAATCAGGAGATATATCTTCAGATCACTGATTGTGCTTATTTCCTGTTTGTGATCACCTCACGTGCCATTAACTCTGCATGTCTATGTCTCCAGTGATGTTGAACCAAACTTCACAGGCTTGGGACCTCGGAATTCGATTCCGGGCATACGCCCAAGTCCGATATTTTTATATGGACCCTCCGGGACCATCAAATCACGGGTCTGGGTCCGTTTACAAAAAACGTTGACCGAAGTCAACTTTATTCAAATTTCTATTACAAAATTATCATTTTTATCAGTTTTTCACATAAAGGCTTCCCGGCTACACGCCCGGACTACGCACATAAATCGAGGTGAGATGGAAAGAGGTTTTTACAACCTCGGAACATAGAATTAGCTAGACAAATACGGGATGACTTTTTGGGTCATCACAACCTAATTCTCCTAGCAACAGTCGAGGGTGTAGCAGACACAGATCTTGACTTCTTGGAAGAAGTCTTGGCCTTCATTGGTTTGGGTGTCTCTATATCAACTTCTACCATTTGTTCCTCTTGATGGAACAGGTACATCTCCTCAACATCAACAGCCTCTACGGGCTCAAACACTTTTTAGCCATGGTGATTATTAAAGAAAGTTGGGATCAAGGTGTTTGAGTAGAAGGTTTCGACGGTTTCGACGGTTTCGACGGTTATGGCTTTAGGGAAAAAAGGGTAAAGGATTAGAGAAGTGATGATGGGTTTTTAAAGGCTTGGTTAATAAATATACAACGGGTGTAATTTTGGTCAAGTGGGAGTTTAATCGGTTCATGAGGGTCGGGTGATAAATGACGATTATGACTCCCCTGTAACCTAGGCCATTTTAATTTGATTTGACTCTTTGGAACTGGTTCGAATTTGGGATAGGTACTAGATTTTGTAAAAGCTTATTATAGATAGAGTCTTGCTCATGAGTAACTATTGATATTTCAATATGTGTATAGTGATGAGCACATACCTTTCTGTCAGATGAACTAACAACGATGAACCAGGTTCATCTTGTTAGAATCTCTTGATTAAGCCTCAATTTACAAAAATATAAAAACATAATTAGTAACCAAGGACTCATATTAACACATGGAAAGAGAGTATGTCTTTTAAGGAATGAGATGAGCAACGATTATTCTGATTATTTACACCTTTCAGAATTCCTAGCCCAAAAAAAAGTTCCTTTTTTTCTTTTTGTTTTGAATTGGTTCAATTAGGTGATATTAATCATCCCTAATTCTAACCCGTGTTTCTCAAAATTCTCTACTTAGTGCCTTAGTAAATATGTCAGCAATTTCTTTTTCAATAGCACAGAATTCAATAGAGATCATTCCCTTCTCATAGTTGTCTCTTAGGAAATGGTGTCTAACATCTATGTGCTTTGTTCTTTTATGATGGAAGGGGTTCTTTTTCATACTAATAGCACTAGTGTTATCACAAAATACAGGAATGCATCCAACCTCTATGACAAAGTCCATCAGTTATTGCTTAATCCATAGTAACTGAGCACAGCATGAGGCTACAACCACGTACTCAGCCTCAGCAGTAGATAGAGCTACTGAATTTTATTTCTTAGTGGCCCAAGACACAAGACATGAGCCCAAAAAGTGTGACATACCTGAAGTGCTCTTTCTATCTACCAAAAAGCCTGCATAGTCAGCATCAGCATATCTCACAAGATCAAAATTACTACCTTTAGGATATCAAAGACAGAGGTTTGTGGTGCCTTTAAGGTATCTCAAGATTTTCTTCACTGCAGTTAAGTGTGATTCCTTTGGATTAGCCTGAAATCATGCACAAAGCCCTATCTTGAAGACAATGTCAGGTCTACTGATAGTAAGATACAACGATGAACCAATCATTCCCCTATACAACTTTTGATCGACAGATGAACTAGGTTCATCTACTTCTAGTTTTGTGGTTGTTGCAATAGGAGTGTCAATTTCCTTTGAGTCTTCCATTTTAAATCTTTTAAGCAATTCTTTCACATATTTTTGCTGATGGATCATAGTTCCATTTGAATTTTATTTAATTTGTAAGCCTAAAAAGAAATTAAGCTCACCGATCATGCTCATTTCAAATCCACTCCCCATTAGTTTAGCAAATTCTTTACTTACCTTTTCAGAAGTTTCCCCAAAGATTATGTCATCTACATATATCTGCACTACCAAGAGATCTTTACCTTTTTTCCCTCAAGAATAAGGTGCTATCAATTTTACCTCTCTTGTAGTCATGTTCCAACAAGAATTTTGAAAGCCTTTCATACCATGCCCTTGGATCTTTCTTGAGTCCATACAGTGCTTTGTCAAGTTTCTACACGTGATCCGGATTCTCCTTGTTTTCATACCCCGACGACTTCTTTACAAACACTTCTTCCTTGAGATAGCCATTCAGGAAAGCACTCTTGACATCCATCTGGTGAAGGGTGAATTCAATGTAAGCAGCAAAGTCTATGAGGAGTCTAATTGCTTCCAACCTTGCCACAGGAGCAAAGGTTTCATCATACTCTATTCCTTTCTCCTGACTGTATCCTTGAACCGCAAATCTTGCCTTGTTTCTTGTAACTGTTCCATATTCGTCAAGTTTGTTTCTGAATACCGACTTTGTGCCAATCACTGATCTATCAACAGGTCTAGGTACTAGATGTCAAACTTGACTCTATTCAAATTGGTTGAGTTCTTCTTGCATTGAATTTACCTAATCTGCATCCTGCAAAGCTTCAACAATATTTTTAGGTTCAATCGGGGATAGAAAAGCATCAAACGCACATAGATTTTTCAAAGAGGATCTGGTTCTGATTCCAGATGTTGGATCAATTATAATGTTCTCAATGGGGTGTGAGCTTTGATATCTATGTGGTTTTACAACCAACTGGTATTACTTGAAGATCCTACGGTATCTTGTTGATGAGGAACAGGATCAGGGACAAGTTCCAATGAGGTTTGGAAATTAGTTTGTTGCTCAGTTCCCCCTGGCATGTTGCCTGGGATGGATGAACATGTTCCATCACCTGTTCCTTCTTCCAGTGTTACTCCAGTTTGGTCTGAGTTTCTGACCAACCTAATTTCTTCATCTACTTGTTTCTGTCTCTCAGAGAGAATGTTAGTTTCATAAAAAAACAACATGCACACTCTCTTCAACGCACATAGTTCTTTTGTTATACACTTTATAAGCCTTACTATGTGAAGAATATCTCAAGTAAACTCCCTCATCACTTCTGGGATCAAACTTACCTACGGAGTCTTTGCCATTGTTGTGCACAAAGCACTTACAGCCAAAAGCCTTAAGATGGGATAAATTGGGCTTTCTCCCTTTAAGTAACTCATAGGGAGTCTTCTCTACAAGTGGTCTAGTCATGCACCTATTTATGATGTACCATGCAATGTTTATTGCTTCTGACCAGAATCTATGAGGTAATTTACTAGAAAGAAGCATAGTTCTAGCCATATCTTCAAGGCATTTGTTCTTTCTTTCAACAACTCCATTTTGTTATGGAGTTCTAGGGGCAGAAAAGTTATGATTTATGCCATGTTCATCACAAAATTCAGCAAACTTTGCATTTTCAAATTCAGTGCCATGATCAGACTTAATTAATGCAAGTTGATTTCCTAATTGTTTCTGTACTTTTCTAACAAAAGAAGTAAACATGTCAAATGCTTCATCTTTAAATGTTAGAAACGATGTCCAAGTAAATCTAGAATAGTCATCAAACAGCACCATTACATATCTCTTACCACCTCTGCTTTATGTTCTCATAGGACCACATAGGTCCATATGGACCAGTTCCATCGTCCTGTGGTACTTACCATTTTCTTGATTTTGAAATACGATCTTACCTGCTTTCCCCTTGCACAAGACTCACAAACATTGTCTTCCTTGAACTTAATGTTAGGGAGACCTATCACTAGGTCCTTGGAGACTAGTTTGTTGAGTTGATTTAGACTAGCATGGCCAAGTCTTTTGTGCTAAAAGAGGGGATCACTGTCCAGCACACTTAAACACGTTAGTTCATTTTCTGATACAGTGGACAGATCTATAATATATATATATTATTCACTCTCTTTCCCTGCAAAACAATCTTGTTAGTGATAAGAATAATTACAAAGCATTTTGTAGAAGTGAATGCAACCAGGTTACCTCTATCACACAGTTGTGACACACTGATTAGGATATAATTCAATCCATCAATCAAGTAAACATTCTCAATGGAACGTGTGTCATCCTTACCTACCTTACCAACCCCAATAATTTCACCTTTATTCCCATTTCCAAAGGAGACATTTCCTCCTTTGAGGTTTTCAAGTGAAAGGAACTCTTCCTTGTTCCCTGTCATGTGTTTTGAACAGCCACTATCCATCTACCATATTAGACTGCTCCATTTCACTTGAACCTACAAAAGAAAATCAAGGGTTAGTCTTAGGAACCCGAATTAGTTTAGGTCCCTTTCTATAAGAGAAAGGATGAATTAAGTCCCTTTTTTCCCAATTTGGTAACAAATTTTTCTTTCGAACAAAACTTTCATTCTTTCGACTGTCCTGCTCTTTTGCATTGCATTCAATTTTATGGTGACCAGTCTTACCACACTGGGTACAAATTTTGTTCTAAAGATGAGTGAGGTAATTTATTTTGGGATCCCATTTAGGCAGTTGACTCCCAACGCCAAGTCCTATTTTGTTGCTACTGTGATATTCCTGTAGCCATGTTAAAGCATCAGAGGATTTATTCCATTTGCATGTTCTGTCCAGTTCATGATTAACCTTACTAAGTTCCTCATTCAACACTCTTATCTGTTCATCTCTCTTATACAACTCATCCTTTAGTCTTCCTACATTTTTTACTGTTTCCTAGTTTTAGTTTTAAATTTTCAGATTTTAACTCTAGGACATTTGTTTCGAGTGGATGAACCTGGTTCTTCAGAGCAGTGTTTTCACTCACAGATTCACTTACTCTGAGTTCTAGGTTCTTACACTTTACTTTTAACATTACACACTCCTTAGACAACTGCTCTTGCTCTTTATTTATTTCTTCAGAATCATTAATGAAGTCAAGTAATAATTCAGAGAGTTTTTCTTTGGATAGGAACTTAATCTTGTTTTTGAGATGAGATATACTTACCTCTGATTCCTCATCTAATTCACCAATTTCCATGAGTGCTTGCTCATCTCCATCTTCATAATCTTATTCTTCATCTGAACTTTCTTCCCAAGAAGCAACCATAGCTTTTGTTGATGTAGTGTTTTTCTTGGGATGAACCAGTTCCTTCTTCCGGTTCCTTCATATAGATATTTCCCTTTTCCATTCAAATTTCCACTGAGGACATTTCTTGATGTGATGATCATTTTTTCCACATTTGTAGCATCCCTCGTTGGTGGGTTTTTCTGGTGCCTTTGCCTTGTTGTGGTTTCCACCTCTTGAGATGTCCCTTTTCCTAATGAGATAGTTTCTGAATTCCTTGGTGATCATAGCCATTTCATCTTCCTCCAGATCTGTTCCCTCAGTGATTCTCAGTGCAAGACTTCTTTCCTTCTTGGGAGCACCCATCTTCATTGTCTGCCTTCTAAGTTCATAGGCAGTGAGTTTCCAATTAGCTCATCCAATCTGAGGGTTGCCATGTTCTTTGATTCCTGAATAGCAGTGATCTTACTCTCCCAAGAGATTGGCAGAACCATTGTCAAAATCTTTTGAACCTTGTCTTCTTCAAGGATAGTCCTTCCAAGAGATTTTAGTTCATTTGACAGAGAAGTTAACCTAGTGTACATCTCTTGGATGGTCTCTCCTTCCTTCATAGAGAAATTCTCATATTGAGAATATAGTAATGTACCTCTGGATCTCTTCACTTGTGCAGTTCCTTCATGAGCCACTTGCAAAGTGTCCCAAATTTCCTTGGCAGTGGTGAAGCTTTGAATTCTACTGTACTCATATGGACCAAGTCCACACACGAGCCACTTCTTGGCCTTGTCAACTTTTCCCATTTTCTTAAGTCTTCAGCAGTGCAGTCAGCTCTTGTCTTTGGCACATCAACTCCTTCAGCAGTCTTCTTCATGGTGGCCAAAGGACAGTTAGTGACTATGTCCCATAGTTCATAGTCTTCTACAATTAAGTGATCCTTCATCATGTTCTTCCACAAGGAGTAGTACTGGCCATTGAAGAGTGGTGGCCTAGCAGTTGATTGTCCTTTCAAGTTCCTAGGCGGTGCACTCATATTGATCCTTCCCTAAGGTGTTAGCCTCTTCAAGGATAACCCGCTTTGATACCAATTATTATTTATCTATGTAAATACTACAGAAGATGGGGTGGGGGGGTGATTTGTGTGGTGACCAAGTTTCGCGTGCAGTACTTATAGAAGGACCAGGTTCTTCTATGTGTTCCAACTCCTATAGTTTGCGGAATAATAATTGCAAAAAATAAAGAAGCACAACAATTTTACGTGGAAAACATCTGGCTCAAAAGGTGAAAAAAACCACGACCTGCTTCCCAGTAAGATTTTCCCAAACTCTTCACTAAATCAAACAGCGAAACAGTATTTACAAAATAAACTCTTTTGTAAACCTAAGGACTAACTCTAATCCCCTTGTGGCAAAGTAGCCTCTAGCTATTTTTGACAACCTTCAAGTTAACTCTAACTTTAATACTCACTACCTATTACAAATGCTTCTAGATAAAGCTGAAAGATACACTTTGTAATCATTTACTACAAATAACTACACTAAAAGACAACATATGGAACTGGTTCTTCCAGCTGGTTCAAGTAGCTTCAGAATCGCACATGAAATTCTCACACCATCTGCTTACAAAATTGCTTTGGTGATTTTGTTCTCAATTCTTGTTTTGCTTCTACGTTTGTGCGCACCTGTTCAATAAGAACACTTGACAATATATAGGATCAGTAGAAAAGGAGATATACTAGAATTCAGATGCAACTCTTCCAATTCGGATGTAACTCTTATTTGGTGGAGGAGTTCTAGTTGATCTCAACTCCCTATGTCTTCTTCTATCTTGATTATGTCCTTACTGAATGATGAGTCCATCTCCCTATAAATTTGCAACCTTTTCGATCAGGAGATATATCTTCAGATCACTGATTGTGCTTATCTCCTGTTTGTGATCACCTCACGTGTCGTTAACTCTGCATGTCTATGTCTCCAGTGATGGACCTGGTTCAACCCTGAGTTATTTGTCAATCTTCAAAACCATTCAGCTTCTTGATCCAACATTGAATCACACAACAATGTTGGAATAAATCCTTTCTAAACAACCACATAGTAGAATACCGACAACTCAAGTATTTCCTATCAAGAAAAATATCCGGAAGATAGTTCATTCAACTATCTCTACCATTTTTATTACAACAAATAAAAGTATGAAATGTTATAGTGTAGTAGTCTCGTCGAGATCTACATATTTTTTTCTAGATTTCATTGGTTGAAGAATTGTCGTCTTCAAGAAATAAAGGAGAAATAATAAGAACATCCTTAACGAAATAAAGGGACTAGTCTTTGCCACGTTGGAGTGAGATATGTTGGGATATACTATTAACCATGCCGTTTAGACCTAATATTGTGTTTTACTTTTTATGGGACAATTGTTTATTTAATTTATTAAATTCAATAAAGTACTATTTTAAATAGATAATTTGTTACATGTGTGTCCTTTAGTTATGTAGTAGACAATTTAGTGTATAGAGTCTTAGCACAAGAAGATTAAATTGTTGGTTCTCATAATTAATAAGCAATATTCACAATCGAAGATATTATCGGGAAAAATATCTTGGTGATTGTAGCACAAAATTATAATATAATTTGTCTTGATTATGGGAGTGGTTTTACTCCGACTTCTTGTGCTAGTATATTTAGTGTATATTGAATGGGCCAAGTAGATAAAATATGTTTTTGTACTGAATATATATAAAATATTCTCTCTAATTCATTGAATGAGCTTACACTCCTAATCTTGATATAAATATTATGATCAGTATAATTTGTTTATTGTTTTTATTTATCAAACGGTACAACTCTATTCAGGGTTAGTGTATGCCTAATAGATTGGACAATAACGAATGACATTTGTGAAAAAAAAATTAGTTGATAGAATACATGATTCGTTTTGAGTTTGATGAAACTTCTTTATGTATGCTTATAAGTTTTCATGTGAAAACCCGGCAGGAAGATTTAGTATCTGTCACATGAAATAGTTTAAGCAGGATTATGAAAGATTTAATTAGTGGATTAAATTAAATTATTAGTGATTTAGTTTAATTAATTAGTATTTGGGATCATAACATGGGGAATTAAAATAAGTGATAGTAAATTTTCGAAATTCATATTGAGGAGTTCAATTGCAGTTTTTTAGTGAAATAAACTGCAATTACTTATAGTAGAAATTAATTCATGCAAAATTTTGAACTAATACTATATTTTTAGCCTTTTATTATTTTCGTGGTCCCTTCTATACCTAGTAAAAACCTGTACTAACTTAGGTAAAAAGCGACTTGGGAGAAAAGTCATCAGGTATAGTTAGAGTAGTATTCTACTTGCACAAGCAGAATCTTTCACGTTTTTGGAGCCTTTTTTTGGCTAAAAAATGAGTCTACATAAGGAAGAAATTTTCACTCAATAACTCACCTTTTATAGTTGTATTTTTCTTGCCCATTCAAACCAGTTTCGTCTAAGGTCGTACTAGGACCATAACTGTCACGACCCCAAACCACCCGGTCGTGATGGCGCCTATCATGGAACTAGGCCAGCCGACACATTTTCAGAAATATTCGAAACTTCATAATAAAGGTATTTTTTTAAAAATATTAATTAATAAAACTTCATAGCATAAGTCTAAATAACAAGTACGGAAAGAAAAAAATGTTCGACATCGGGGTGTCACAAGTCACGAGCGTCTACAAAGGACTATCCAAAAACAACTAAGACTATTACAATCTAGAAAACACTAATATAATCTAAGGAAGATAAGAGGGAGAAGAGAAAGGATGCCACTGCCATGCAACTACCTTGCCGACTCCGAGTATCCGTGACGGATGGAACAATCAGCACTCGCTATCACGTCCAGAACCCTGGATCTCCATACAAGGTGCATGGAGTAATGTAGGTACGCCAGCTCAGTAAGTAATAAATGTAAATAAAGACTGAGCAGTAAGAAACACATAAATCCACGTCATGGAATCACAGTAAGTACAACATGCCTTCATAACAATATATAAGTCAAATCCTATCTCTTAAAACCAAATTTCAGTAAAAATCATTTGAATATATTTTTCCAACAGTTTCAAAAGAGTTTCAATGAAGTTTAGAGAAAAAGTGATGAAAGTCATAAATAGCCCCTCGGGCAAAACATGTTTCATAAACCACCCATCGGGCATAACATCACTCAGAATCAGCCCCTCGGGAAACGTCACAATCACACGTAATCAGCCCCTCAAGCACATCATGAATCAAGAATAGCCCCTCAGGAAACATCATATCACTCACTCAGGGTACCCGCACTCACTAGGGGTGTACAGACTCCGGAAGGGCTCCTATAGCCCAAACGTTATAACAAGCCATCTCGTGGCGTAATAAATCAGGCCCTCGACCTCTCATATATCATATATAAGTACAACATGCTGCGGCGCGTAGCCCGATCCCATGATATCTTCACAACACAGGCCCTCGGCCTCACTCAGTCAGAAACCTCTCAAGCCACTCGGGCTATGAATAAAACAGGGTGCTCAGCCCAAAATATCATTTCATGCATTAAAACACAGTAAATAAGACTGAGTTATGAAACCAGTAAAACATAGCATGACTGAGTTCAGACCTTAAATCAAAACACTGAGGAAATAGTAGAAAAAATCCTCCAAAGGGTCCAAACATCTTGGCACGAGGCCCAAATATGGCATTCATCCCAAAACATAGTAATACTTTCTAAAAGACAAAATATCATATAGTTTCTAGTCAAATACACAACTTTATAGTTGCTACGGGACGAACCAAGTCACAATCCCCAACGGTGCATGCCACACGCTCGTCATCTAGCATGTGAACCACTTCAAAATGGTGAAACGATGTGAAATCCGGGGTTTCATACCCTCAGGACAAGATTTACAATCATTACTTACCTCAAACGGGACAAAACTCTAACTCGCGATGCCCTTGCCTCTTGACTCAGCCTCCAAATGCTCTGAATCTAACGAAAATCAGAATCATATCATCAATACATGCTAAAGGAACAAAGCCCACTCGAAAATTATCAAATTACATCAAAAATACCGAAATTGGCCAAACCCGACCACCGGGCCCACGTCTCGGAATCCGATAAAGATCACACAACCAGAATCCTTATCCACTCCCGAGTCCATGCATACCAAATTTATCAAAAACTAACTTCGTTTGACCCTTCAATCACCTAATTCTTACTCCCAAGTTCCAAGCCCTAATTCCCCAATTTTCACCCTTAAATGCCAGTAGCTTACCTCCACGAAAACCCCCTTATTCACTCTTGAAAACCCTTCAAAAAGCTCCAAGTCCGAATAAGAATGGTGGAAAATAACCCAAATTTCGCGAAGTCTCAAATTTATAGGTTCTGCCCAGCAACACCGCATTTACGGCCCCATTCCCGCATCTGCGGGACCGCTCCTGCAAAAACCTTTTCGCTTCTACGAAATTTATTAAAAGTCCACTTCCGCTTCTGCAGTCTTGACAGAACCATCAAACCTTCAGCTGTTCATTCCAAGTTCCAAATCCTCCGATAATCATCCAAAACCATCCCGAGCCCCTCGGGGCCTCAACCAAATATACCAACACATCACATATCATCCCACGAACTTAGTCTAGCCCTCAGAACACTCAAAACAACATCAAAACACCAAGTTAAACCAAAATTCAAGCCTAAGGATTTCTAAACTTCCGAAATATGCCAACAATGCCTAATCCAAGTAGACCACGTCCGAATTACCTAAAATTTTTCACACACATCACAAACGACACTACGAACCTATTCCAACTTCCGGAATTCCATTCTGACCCTGATATCTAGTTTTCCACTACCGACCAGAAACCGCTAAAAATCCATTTACGCCAATTCAAGCCGAATTCTACCACGGACATCCCAATAACACTCCAAAGCCACTCCTAACTCTGAAATCACCTAACGAAGTTGTTCAAACCATAAAAAGAGACTAAGTAACCAACTTCCGGTTGACTTTTCCAACTAATTAACCAACTTAAGAGACTAAGTGTCTCATTTCTATCCACAATCACTCTGAACCCAAGACAACCAACCCAACACAACATAAAAGAGCTGAACCACACATAGTGAAGTAGAAATGGGGGAAAAGGGGCTAGAACTCTCGGAACGACCGATTGGGTCGTTACATTCTCCCCCTTTTAAACAAATGTTCGTCCTCGAACGAGTCTAGAAATATACCCGGAGTCTTAAATAGGTGTGGATATCTTCTCCACATCTCCCGCTCGGTCTCCCGGGTGGCCTCCTCCACCGGCCACCCTATCCACTACACCTTAACTAAATCTATATCCTTTGACCTCAACCTTCAAACATGTCGACACAAAATAGCCACTGGCTCCATATCATAAGTCATATCATCCTCTAGCTGAATCGTGCAGAAGTCCAAAACATGGGACGGGTCACCAACATACTTCCAAAGCATGGAAACATGAAACACCGGATGCACATTCGACAAGCTGGATAGAAAAGCAAGTCTATAAGCCACCTCCCTTACCTTCTGAAGCACCTCAAAAGGTCTAATGAATCGGGGGCTAAACTTTCCCCTATTCCCAAAATGCATAACACCCTTCATGGGCGATAACTTCAGTAGAACCTTCTCCCCAGCCATGAAAGATACATCACGGACCTTCCTGTCCATATAGATCTTCTTCCTAAACTGCGTCATGTGAAACTGCTCCTGAATTAACTTCACCTTATCTAAAGCATCCTGTACCAAATATGTACCCAAGAGTCTAGCCTCACCCGACTAAAACCAACCGACTGGAGATCTACATCTCCTCCCATATAAAGCCTCCTACGGAGCCATCTGGATACTCGACTGATAACTATTATTATATGCAAACTCTGCGAGTGGCAGAAACTGGTCCCATGAACCTCCAAAATCTATGACACAAGCACGCAACATGTCCTCCAATATCTGAATAGTACGCTCGAACTGCACGTCCGTCTGAGGGTGAAAATTTATGCTCAACTCGACCTGAGTACCCAACTCTCTCTACACAGCCCTCCAAAACAGCAATGTGAATCGAGTACCTCTATCAGAAATGATGGAAACTGGAACACCATGCAACCGAACAACCTCCGGGATATAATCAGCTAACCGCTCCGAAGAGTAAGTAGTACCAACAGGAATGAAGTGTGCGGACTTAGTGAGCCGATCCATGATAACCCAAATAGCATCGAACTTCCACGAAGTCCGTGGGAGCCCAACTACAAAGTCTATGGTGATCCGCTCCAGCTTCTATTCCGGGATATGTAAAATCTGATGCAATCCACCTGGTCTCTGGTGCTCATACTTGACCTGCTGACAGTTGAGACACAAAGCTACAAATCCAACAATATCCTTTTTCATCCGACTCCACCAATAATGTTGTCTCAGATACTGATACATCTTCACGACACCCGGATGGATAGAATACCGCGAGCTGTGGGCCTCCTCGAGAATCAAATCCCAAAGCCCATCGACATTAGGCACACATATCCGACCCTGCATCCTCATCACACCATCATCACCAATAGCTACATCCCTTGCATCACCTCACCGGACCCTATCCTGAAGAACAAGCAAGTGTGGGTCATCATATTGGCGCTCCCTGATACGGTCATAAAGAGAAGACCTGGAGACTATGCAAGCCAATACCCGACTGGGCTTCGATAATCCAATCTCACAAACTGGCCCGGTAAGGCCTGAACATCAAGTGCTAAAGGTCTCTCTGCTGCTGGAAGATATGCTAGAATCCCCAAACTCTCTGTTCGGCGACTCAAGGCATCGACCACTACATTGGCCTTCCCCGAATAGTATAGAATAGTGATATCATAGTCCTTGAGAAGCTCCAACCATTTCCGCTGACGTAAAGTCATATCCTTCTGCTTAAACATATGTTGCAGACTACGATGATCAGTAAAACCTCATAATGAACCCCATACAAATAATGACGCCAAATCTTCAAGGCGTGAACAATGGAGGCTAACTCAAGATCATGCACTGGATAATTCTTCTCATGGGTCTTCAACTGGTGCGAGGCATAGGAAATCATCCTACCCTCTTGCATCAAGACACAGCCAATGCCTATCCTCGAGGCATCACAATACACGGTATAAGAACCTGAAGTTGATGGCATTACTAACACTGAAGTGTTGGTCAAAGCAGCCTTGAGCTTCTGAAAGCTCTCCACAGACTCGTCCGACCACCTGAACGGAGAACCATTCTGGGTCAATTTGGTCAAGGGCAAAGCAATAGAAGAAAACCCCTCCACAAACGACGCTAATAGCCCGCCAAACCAAGGAAGCTCCTAATCTCTGTAGCTGAGGACGGTCTGGCCAACTCTACACCGCCTCTATCTTCTTCCGACCTACCTGAATACCCTCATTGGACACCACGTTGCCCAAGAAAGCTACTGAGCCAAGCCAAAACTCACACTTGGAGAATTTTGCATAAAGCTTTTCCTCCCTCAATCTCTGCAATACAACTCTCAGATGTTGAGCATGCTCTTCCTGGATACGAGAATACACCAGGATGTCATCAATGAACACAATAACGAAGGAATCAAAGTATGGCTGAAATATATTGCTCATCAGGCGCATGAACGCTGCTGGGGCATTGGTCATCCCAAAAGACATCACCAAAAACTCATAATGGCCATAACGGGTCCTGAAAGCCGTCTTAGGAATATCTGATTCCCGCATCTTCAGCTGATGATACCGGGATCTCAAATCAATCATAGAGAACACCCTAGCTCCTTGAAGCTGGTCAAATAAATTATCAATACATGGCAAAGGATACTTATTATTGACTGTAACCTTGTTCAACTGCCTGTAGCCAATACACATTCTCATGGAACCATTCTTATTCTTCACAAACAACACCGGTGCACCCTAAGGCAACACACTAGGCCGAATAAACCCCTTATCTAAGAGTTCCTAAAGCTACTCTTTCAATTTCTTTAACTTCGCCGGTGCCATACAAAGAGGCTGAGTGCCTGTCACCAAATAAATACAAAAATCAATACCCCCTCAAACGGCATGCCTGGCAGGTCTGCAAGGAACAGATCCGGAAAATCACAGACCACAGGAACATAATCGATAGTGGGAGTCTCATCACTGACATCCCTCGCAAAAGAAAAATACGATAGACACCATTTCTCCACCATACATTGAGCCTTCAAATATGAAATTACCCTACTAGGTACTAACCAATTGAACCTCTCCTACATCAAGAGGCCTGGTTTGTATGCTTGCTTCCGCTGGGTATGTACTAACAATTGGTATCAGACGCCATCTTACATCTAACTAGATAACGTAATACATCATGAATAGAGTAATATTAAAACATGTTGTTTAATGGTACATGTTGTTTAATGGTACATGTTGTATTTGGTATACACTGGTGTTATATTGACAATCTATTTTAGTTGTGGTTTTGTCCATAATCACAGTGTTGTTTTAATAAAACATGGCTATTTTGGATGCTATTAGTTCTGAAATTATGGATTAATATATGGAATTATGAACATTGGAGTTTTAAAGAGGTGAAAAGCATTCTTTTTTTTTTTTACAATTTTGTTCGAAAATAATTTTTATATAACACTGTAATAATAATATTATCTTGAGTTCCAAAATCATGAATTAACATATATAAGTATATTATGTAATTTGAACGAGTCAAAATAATAAAAACACTAAAAAGGACCAAAAACATAATTCTACAAATAGGTCATTAATTTGGAATTCTGAAATTCTGTCGAACTCTGATTGACCTCAAATTTGGTAGGTTCATCGAAAATGACCCAGTGATCAATACTCATCAGCGTTGATCATTATGTACATCATTTTTCGGGTATTCGGTGTCGTTTAGATGGGTTTTTGGAAATTTTTCTATTTAAGTTTTTTAAGAAAACAGTCATGGTAGGGTTCAATTCCCATGGTTTCCAATCATGTTTTGCAGTAATATAATGAATTATATGTTTACATAGGATTTCTTCCACATCGGATAAGTTCATTATAGATGATTACTGTAGTTTTGCCTCTATTTATTTGGTTACTTGTATTAACTTTCCAACTGAGTTACATGTTGATACAATGAAGACTAGAGTTTATAAAAGTGATATTAACCTATCTAAAATTAACAGTTTACTCTCCATATGAGTTGGTCCTGTATTAATTTATGGGTTAAATATCTTACATAACTCATATATTTTGCATGAAAATCTAACTGTTCAATGAGGATGGTTATATGTGTAATGTGCTGTTTTGAATTTATTTCTTCTAAATACATATCTAATGATCTATTTAATGTGAATATCTCTCATATTAACCATGTCTTCATTCAACCCACTTAACTCAAATTTGAACCAAAATAAGTTAGAAGGATCGAATTATGTTGACTGGAAAAGAAACCTTGATATTGTCCTAACTGTTGAGGGTTACAAATTATTAATCACTTAGGATTGCCCAGAAAAAACTAAAAATGTTACTGATGATCAGGTTAAGGCCTATGAGAAATGGGTCAAGGCTAATGAGATGGCACGATATTAGATTTTTGCCTCTATGGCGAATGTTTTGCAACATCAGCATCAGTCTATGAGGTCTGCTTATGACATGCTCAAAAGTCTCAAAGAGATGTTCAGTGAGCAAAATCGTGCGACTAAGCATGGTTGAAAGATCATCGGTCAGGGACCATGTTCTGAAGATGATGGATCTTCTGAATGAACTAGAGGTCCTTGGAGCTGTGATTAATGAGGAATATCAAAGTTGAGATGGTCCTACAGACTCTGCCTGACAGTTTTCAACAATTTCGCTTGAACTATAATATGAACAAAATGGATTTGTCACTTGAAATATTGTTGAATGACCTGCATGCGACATAATCTATTATCAAACTGCAATCTCTAGTTGTGGCACTAAATGTTGAGAAAGATTCGGTTTCTAAGTCGAAAGCCGGTAATAAAAAGAAGAATGCTCAAAGGGTTTTCGCACCTGGAGGTGCGACTGGTGTAAAAAAACCCAAAGAAAAGTGCTATCATTTCAAGCAACTTACGCATCACAAAAAGTAATGCCCTGCCTATCTGGCAAAGTTGAATAAGCAAGGTAATTAAAATTTAAATGTCATTGAAACTTGTTTAGTGGCTGTCTCTATCATGTTTTGACGTGTAGATTCAGGAGCCACTAATCATATTTACACTACTTTGCAGGAGTTTCAGGAAACGTAACGGCTAAGTGAGAATGGAGTTTGCATTTTTCAAGCCAATGGCAAGCCAGCACCAGCTTTAGGATTATGAGATATTAGAGTTTCAGTTAGTAGTATAAAGTTTTAATTTTGAATGATTTTATCTATGTACCTTCTATTAGAAGGAATTTGATTTCAGTTTCGAAAATAATGGATGCTGGTTATAATGTTTATTTTGTTAATAACTATGTTGCTATTAAGTTTACTAAACGTTTCATCTACAATGCTGCTAAAGTACATGACTGTTTCATCCTTGATATATCTCCTCATGTGCTTCAACAACCAAAAGCATTAAATAACATTAATCTGCCACATAAAAGAAAACGTATTTTTGAATTGAGGCAAACTTATTTATGGCACTTACATCTAGGTCATATAAATCTAAATAGGATTTTGAGACTGGTCTCTGATGGACCTTTGAGTTCATTGAAAGTGGAGGCACTGCCAACATGTGAATCATTTTTAGAAGGTAAAATGACCAAGAGACACTTTCCCCCAAAAGGAAATAGAGTCGGCGATAAGTTAGAATTAATTAACTATGATTTGTGTGGCCCTATGAATATACAAGCAAGAGGTGGTTTTGAGTATTTTGTGACTTTCACAGATGATTACTCAAAATATTGATACATTTACTATTGCACCGTAAGTTTGAATGCTTTGAGAAATTCAAAGAATTGAAGATGGAAATAGAGAAACAACATGATATACTTATCAGATTGTGGAATTACATCTCAATTATCTGCTCCAGGAACACCACAATAAAATGGTGTGGCAGAAAGAACAAATAGAACCCTTATGGAAATGGTTAGATCAATGTTAAGTTATTCTGATTTGCCTTCTTCCTTTTGGATATATGCTTTAGAAACAGAAAATTACATTCTAAATTTGGTTCTTTCAAATTCAGTACCTTCAACTCCAGCAAAATTATGGACTAGGCGCAAGCCAAGTTTACAGTACATTCGGGTTTGGGGTTGTCCAGCACATGTGCTGAAAGGGGAATCGAATAAATTGGAATCGAGAACAGAAGTACACATTTTTATTAGATATCCAAAAGGAACTAAAGGGGGTTTATATTATTGTCCCAAATAAAAGAAGGTAATTGTTACGGCAAATTCCAGATTTTTAGAAGAGGACTATTTAATGAACCATATTCCTAGAAGTAAACTAGTTTTACAGGAACTAAGTAATTGAATAACTAATCACTCATATCTGGAAGGTATCCTGGAAGCCTATAATGGAATACCACTACATTATAATAGTGGGAGAAATGTCAATAGGAAGCAGAATAAACAAGAGCAATTGCCTAATATCTCACTACCCTAAAGTAGTGGGAGTAATGTTGAGCAACCTCAGATTGTTGAGCAACTAGAAATTGTTCTTCAGCCTGCACTCTTATCAAAGGATTTTACCTCTGCTGGACCTAAAACCTTAAAATCGGAACCTTAAAGGTAAAGGTCAAGCGCTAAGGAAGAAGTTAATGATATCCCAGCACCGCAAGGTGTGGAGGATAACATTGAGGCTTTAGTTCCGCAAAATGATGTTCTGATTCAACAACAAAATTAGTCTGCACCTGTAGTAACTAGTTGTAGTGGGAGTGCTATTAAAAAACTTCTTCAGTTTGCGCTCTTGGGAGAATATTATGATAGAATCCTTGAAGAGCCTAAGACAGAACCTCTTAATTACGACGAAGCATGTCACGACCCAAACCGATGGACCACGACGGGCACCTGGTACCTTACTCAATCGAGTACCAACATAACATATCTTTTCATGTACTATCATAGATAACTGGGCCGGAGAGGCTGCCGTGAAATAGGTAGAATACAACAGGTAATGCCAACTTATACATAAGACCTATGGCCTCTAGGACCAAAATAACCACTTGACCACTGAACATAGGCCGCCAAGGCCATATAATCTTTTAAGTATATAACATTTGTCTACAAGCCTCTAAGAATACATAATTTTCATAAAGGTCGGGACAGAGTCCCAGCATACCAAAAAATACACATCTAACTCATACTAACCAAACAAGCAACTCTGAAACAAATGGAGCGCACCAATATCTTCCGCTGAGCTGATAGCCTACTTGGAGGGCTCTCAACCTGTCTTCCGCACCTACGGGCATGAAACGCAGCGTCCCAAGGCAAAAAGGGACGTTAGTACGAGTAATGTACTGAGTATGTAAGGTATATAAATAAGTGCATAACAGACATGGAGGAAATATAGAGTAAATGAATCCACCTGAAGTCTGAATAACTTTATAAATCATGAAATAATTATAGTATAATGCATATGCGTATGAATGTCATGTCGTGCATAGGTACATAGCTCTTAACATCATCAGCCTCCAAGGGCGTACCATCATATCATCTTGGCCACTGTGGATAAAATCATCAACGTATACCAGCTGATCAGGTGGTGGTGCGTATATAATGCCATAACTTTTCCCATATCCCATATACATATGTATACATACATATATACGCATATATGACGCCGTCTGAGTCATGGGTCAATGTACATGTATAAATGCATGAAATGCATAAGAAATACGTTAATAAGATTTTCTCAGAATGCCATAAAATACGTATTTTTCTGGGACCCATGAACATAAGATAATAATAATTCACATGGGAAATCACGAATATAGACACCACTAGTATTTCTATGAATAGAGTAACTTATGAAAGTTGTGCATTTGCTCGTTTCATTTGTATTGTACAGATCATGCCAAAATAAAGAAAGGATGACTTTAATGTACCCGGAGTAGGGAAAAATCCGTGTAATATTCTTGGAGAAGATTGTACCGTACTCCTTTAGAACCTCAAAATTGTACGTTGCTATGATTGTAACAATGTTGGAATTGTTTTGATGCAGGATTTTCATTGCACCCTTTATGGATTAAGTATAGATTCTGTTCTTTAAGTGCTTTGAACTAGGAAAAAAAACTTATTCTATGACAAAGGCGTTCTGGTGGTTGTCCAAAATGAAAGTGAAAACAAGACTTTAGTAGTAAGTTTTTAGTTATTAAATTCCTACCTTAGGAAATAGACACCTAATGATAAGACTAAGAGTCATCCTCTTAGCTTGTGGCTTTTTGCCATGTTTCTTGGGTGTAATTTATTAAGTTTTTACCCACTTATTATTTAATTGGGTAATGTCCCGTTATCCGGTAATTAACCAATTACCCGCATAATTTAAAAATTACCTCAAATTACTTAAAATACTACTCTCTTTTAACATACCTTTTACACCTTACTATCATGGTCATGTAGTACCTTGTATGACACTAGTCCATAAATACCGGGTATTTTAGCTCGGGCCGTATTTTACCCCAAAATTCCAAACTTTGACGAAAATTTATTTTCTTTTACTTGCTTCCCCTTTCACCTTCACGAATTTACTCATCACTTGTGAAATAGCATAATCCTTATAACCTCCAAATAATCCTTTACTTGGACTAGTTTCAATTACCTTACGACAAATTCAACGTTCCAATACTACAGGGTGAAACATCGTCGTAACTTAATACTGCAAAGTGTAATATCATCGTAATATTGCGGAGTGTAAAATCATTCCCCCCTTTGGAACGTTCGTCCTCGAATGTTGACTGATGCTCTTATCATTTTCATAACTTATAGCACTTGTGAATACCTTAATATTGTCCTTTCCATTTAAGGAGTTGCTCTGTGAATAAATCCAAAGTCTAGGGTATTCCCCCCTTTAGTCTTCTTGCTCATATCATGACTTGTGGTCAAAATCTTTCTAATCTCGCAACTGCTGCTACCTCCTGTCATGCATCATGTATGACCCTGGCTTTGTAAGTGCGATTATGCGATTCATCTTTCCTTTTTCCTTTTAGCTTTTAGTCAATCTCCAGGCCTTACTTTGTAAACATATACAAGGTTTAATAGGATGCCTCTCTGGGAATCTATAGGTGTACTGAAGTTCTTCGCTTGATACTTTGTAGAACTTGCGAATATGGCCATATCTTATTTCATAGATCTGGTTATCCCTTCGTATGGCTTTACTACATCTACATGGGTCATACTATACCATAATTATTACTTAAGTTTATCGTTACTAAGGTGTTCTTACCAAAATCCCAGTTACTTTTGTTTCCTATCCTTTAGGCATAAATCTCAGTCCTTTAATGTCCCTTCATTACCATTCGTCTTAAGGATTATGGCCTAATCTCATGTCATACTTTGTAACTTGTATATGTCCATTGTTGATTCACCTCAATGTTGATCTACAATCCTCTACTTGAAGACTTGAAACTTCTTACGTAATACATTGTCGTTAGGGCTTACGTTGCATTGAGGAATATTTGAAGTGATTTCCATAATCGTATTTTACAGTGTCTCAATGTGATTCGCCTTATGGGGGTATCCTAATTTCGTGCCGCCAGTGAAATCTTTTCTCCTTCTCATATTTCTTCCCCCTTTTTTTTTTGAATCATTATTCAAACGAAGGTCCAAACGTCATCCTTTATTTGTCACAATTATACCCTCATTTTATTTCTAGGTCAGCATTTCATCCTTTCTAAATGCTATTAATCTTAGACTCGTTTGAGTTCATTCAGGCTACACTGAAGTTTCAATAACTTAGAGAAACCATTTTCTCTCTTGTTTTCATGGACTTACTCCCGAGGACTTATCCATTCTCGTCACCTTCTCACTTGCCTTTCCTCATTCTTACTCATGTTTTCTTAAAACTTTGTCGCTCTACCATACTTTAGCTTGCCACCTATACCTATCCATTTATACTACTCGCAACTCTCCTTCAACTTGCTTGCACCATAGATTTTCTTCTGTTATTCTGGAACGTCAAGCGAGACATCACATCGTCTCCAACTCTTTTCTACTCTCTTAACTAGATTTCTCAGTACTTAGAAACCATAGGCTGGAAGACATGCCGATGACGATGGCGCTATCATTGCAGGTTATTAGATACCCATGCTTATAGCCTTCTATCCGAAGTATGGACTATTTATAACTTTCTGCATTTGAGTATCTCGTATGTTGTTAACTTTTACCTTAGTTACTTAAATCTTGTATCATATCTTCTATCTCTTTCATAACCTCCCTTCCATGTAGGTATGATTCACACCACAACTTGAAGCTCTATTATAATACTACAATAAGCTTCATACTGACTTCTTATTACTGGCTTTATCGCAGATCCGTTACAGACTATGGTTGTTGTACTGTATCTCTCGTACCTATGATTTTAAGGGAGATTTTGCAATGTTCTCGATCACGATGTTTCTAATTTTTTGGGTCCAACAATCAGACTCCTGATTACTTAGTTGATGTAACTCTTCAGTTTCCTCTCCCCTCTAATCAACCTTTATATAGTCTTAAGCTATCTTCCGATATGTGGTTCATTGTATTAGTTATCCTGTTTAGACTTTCATGGGCTTGAGAAATATGCATGATACAACCCTTTAATAACTTAATCCTTCGTTTATGACCTGGGCTCAATTCTTTCTGTTGACATATACCAGAATCTTTACGAATGTATATGCTGCATGTATAAAACTCCGAACCGTTAAGTGAGTTCATAACGTAACCAACTCTGGATCATTGATCGAATAATTTCTTTTGTTCCATTTTAGCTTTCTTTCAACATAAGCTATTACTTTTCTTGGTCTTTCTGCCCCCTTGTTGCATCCATACTTAGCTTATCTTACTGCCCACACATGCCAAAGTTTTCATACAGCTCATATGATCTCGAATATTACTTTTAAATAGTTTTTTTTACTTCCCATCCATTAGTCATGGTAGGTGCCACTTTCCTTTAGAGTGCTTATAATGTTGTTGTGATACTATTGTTACACGACCATTTCCTCTTTAGGTCGTTGTGCTTAAGTTGTAGCCTTCTTCCTTATTTCCTCATCTAGTCTTTCATTGTAGTACTTAGGGAGAACCCTTGACCCTCGTAAAGTTGTGAGCTTGTTATGGACCTTTTGATGTCCTTCCTTTCCTGTAATTATCCAGAGCTACTTATCTCCACGCCCTTATTCTTGTAGGGTTACTCCTGAACTAATATTTTGATTATTTTCACGATGGCACTTTCTTTTATCCCCGTAACACTCTTACGGTACCTTTAACTACCTCGACTCCTATACATCAAGTGTTATAATGACATTAATGTGAGGTTGAATCCTCCATGTTGGGGGTTTACTACATTTATCTTGCATGATCTGTTGATTTGTCTGTAACTTCCTGTCTAGTCATGACTAGACTTTTTCGGAATCAACTACAAACTATTCGCCAGCCCATTCTCATCTCCATATTCCGCGTAATCTTTCTTGGATTATTTCCTTGTCTTAACTTACCTCACATACTGGCTCCTTATCTCTTAATAACATCCCTTGCAGGAACCCTTACTCCCCTTTTTTTTATGTCGTGCTTACATAATTTTCTGGAATCATAGCATCTGTAACATTTGGATAAGTGCAATATCATCCCTTTCTCATTTTTATCGAATTCTTCCTTTATCATTCCATATTCCCCCTTTAGGGGAGTACTAAGACTATGAGGTATGACGACCTGCCTATAGATATTTTTCCTCTTCATTTTTGGCGTCCTTTTGCATCATCTATGACCCTTACCAGCGTTGCGGTAATCCTTCAGTAGCAAGGATAACAAAATTCCTCACTTGCGATGGTGACACTTAGTGTAACTGGCACATACAGTGCCTTAAGCTCAACATTGCTCATATTGCTTGCTTTAGGGAAGTGTCTCCCTAAACTGACCATTTTTTGAATTCATCATGGATCTTCTTATGTTGTCCACTCTATTATTGCCGGACTGCATTCTAAAATTCCCATGATGCTGACTGTTATCAATCTCTCAGTCCCTAATTCATGTTTAGTTTATCTCGTTCCCCAATCCATATTGATTCTATTACTCTGGGTTCTAACTTTTCCATTTGGTAATCGCGTTAGAGTTGCGAACTTATTTCTCGAAATGAGGACATGACGGTATGTCCTATACTATTTTGTTGTCATACGGCCTGTCACCTCTCGTCTCTTCCTTCAATTGACTATAGTTTCTGTAATACTGTCATCTTTTGATCTACCGTTGTCATCTAGCATAAGGAGATTCAAAATCAGTGTTGCGCAAAGGCTAAGTTTGTAACTTAAGCTGGCAGCTCGTCTATGTAAAATTCGGGAAGCATCTCCCCTGTAACAAGGGCCTCCACCAATACCAATACCAACAACAACAGCCAAAGAAATACAGCAACATATAAATATCAATAACAAGACACCATATAACAAGAACAATTCACGACGAGCGGCAAGCTCCGATTGGAATCTGTATAACCCATATCACCCCTTATAGACTTATTATATTAACTTAACATAATATTTAACATGATAATGAAATAATTCATTGATGATTCCATCCTTGTACCATATATTTATAATAAAGGAAACAATCAACAACTTCAACTATCTTTGATTAGCAACTTTATTCACTAGTTCATGTCCAGTCCATCCATTTACTTAATAAACATCAAGATAACCTTAAGAACATTCAAGAATACAATAAAAATACCTAATACAGTAAACTCAAGTCAAAATTCAAGTTATATTTAGCTTACAACATCCCTCAATGGCAATACAACACAGAAGTGACTAAAGCTAATCCAAGTAGTATCTTGTATTTATCATCCTAACAACTTAGCCAACATACAAGAAAGATTAATAACAATTAGTAGGATGTTAAACTAATCTTATCCAGTAGCAACAACTTAAAATTTCATCCAAATAGATCCCATAACTATCCTCAATGACAACACAACCTGAAAGAGGTGTTGTTCTTCTCTAGAACTAACTTTTGATGTTGAAATATGGTGTAATCCATTTTCCTAATTTGAAATAACCTAGGGTTGATGTGAAAACCTTGGGTGAGTATTTTACAGAACTTAAACCACTTAAAACAACCTCCCACGTGAGCTGGAATCACCCAAAAATCAGCAACAAGAAGAAGAACAAGAAACTTACTAGCGCGACAGATTCCCGACACTTCATTTGTGTTGTTTACCCTTTCTTTGGGTCTTTCTTCATGAGATAAACTTGAGAGATTGTTTTTATGGTTCTAAGGTCTGAATATACTGAAACCAAATGACTAAAAATGGGGTTGAGGCATCTTATATATATCCATATGTCTTAAACCAACTATGTGGGCCCCATAGAGAGCTGCTTGGCGCAGTCTGGCAAAACTTTGAATATCTGTCTAGTCTGAGATCGTATCGACAAACGGTTTAACGTGTTGGAAACTTGACTCATAGATATTCAAGTTGGTGTGTATTTCACCCCGTCTTTCCAAGTAAATTGGAATAAAAGCATAGTAAAATTTGACCTAAATTTTAAGCAAAAAAGTTTTCCACAATTTGCATGACTTCAAAACGTAACACACGACTATCATAATACTAAGGTAACTCATAACATAACCTTCTTATCATGTTAATAACTCTAGTCTATCCCCAAAAGTTCATGTTATAACAATCCAGATATGTCGACTTTCGACAAAACTTATTTTCTTCAATTGTTTAGCACCTAAGCTTTTCAACCCTCCTGGTAATTGTTATTCATGATATTAAATATGTGTAACCTCCAAGGTAACATGATTAACTTACTTTATGCACTCTCAAAGATGATCTCATTTCTGAGCTTGCATCAATTGACCTACAAATACTCTTTCGTACGAAGATATGGGGTATAACATCATTCCTCCCTTTGGAACATTTGTCCTCGAATGTTAACTGATGCGCTTATCAGTCTCATAAACTATAGCTCTTGCAAATATTTTACTACTGCCATTTCCATCTAGGCAACTATTTTATGAATAAATCCAAGGGCAAGGCATTCCCCCCTTTAGGCATCTTTATCACACCACAACTTGTGATCGGAATTCTTCCAATCTCGTAATTGTTTCTATCTTATGTCATGCAACCTATATGACTCTGTCCTTATATGTGCGCCTATGTGGATCTTTTCTCCCTTTTCATTTAGATTTTAGCCAATCTCTAGGCCTCACTTTGTGAACATATACAGAACTATGACAAGTTGTCCCTCTGGGAATCTATAGGTGTATTGAAGTTTTTCGCTTGGGTACTGTCAAACTCACGACTATTGCTATATCTTTTTTCATAGCCTCGGTTAGCTATTCTTATGGCTTTACTATATCTAGGTAGCGTATATAATACCATAACACTTACTTTGATTTATTAAGGCAAAGGTCTGCTACCCAACTCCAGGTTACTCTCGCTCTGCTTATACTATATGTATAAATTTAAGTCCCTTAATGCTTCCTCATTACAATTCATCTTAAGAATGACAGCAAAATCCCATCTCACACTTTGGAACATTCATCCAACTATAATTCACCTTAATGTTGATCTATAATCTACCACTCATCACTTGAAACTTCTTATGTAATATATTGTCACTAGGGCTCATGTCTCATCGGGGAACATCTAGAGTTATTTGCGTGATCCACTTAGGGTCAATACTATACTTCAAGAACCGTATTTCATAGCATCCCAATGTGATTCATCCTATGGGGGGAGGGGTTATTCTAAGAAATCATTACTCAATCAAAGGCCTAAACGTCATCCTCTTATCTATCAAACTTACACCCTTATTCTACTACCAAGGCAACATTTCATATCTTCTAATTTCTCCTAGTCTTAGACTCCTCTGAGTTCATTCAGGATGTATCGATCTTTCTACAACTTACGGAAACCATCAGCGATGGGTTTAATCGCGAGGAATTACCTATTCTCGTCACCTTCTCATTCACCTTTTCTTATCCTTACTCCTATCTACCAAAAACCTTATCACCCTATGATATTTTAGCTTGCAACCTAAGCATATATATATATATATATACACAAACACACACTACACGCGACCTTTCATTAACTTGCTAGGACCATAGATTTCCTTTCGTTCCTTCTCAATTGTCTTCAATGGTAAGATATTACTTTTCCTAGTCGTTCTGCCCCTTGTTGCATGAATCCTTGGCTTATATTAGTCCCTACGAATACTGGAATTCCCTGTAATTCATATGATCTCAAATATCACTTTTTTTTCATTAGCCACGATAGGAGATACTTTCTTATGGAGTGTATACAGTATTATAGTGAGACAGTTGTTACAAGACCATTTCTTTTTCAATACTTAGGTTAAAGCCTTCTTCCTTATTTCCTCAGCTAGTCTTTCATTGAACTACTTAGTGGACACCCTCTGGCTCTTGTAAAGCTGCGAGCTTATTATATCATGTACCTGAAGGAATTTTTGATGTTCTTACTTTATCCTTACTAACTTACCTCCGCACTCTTGTGCTCGTAGGGTTGCTTCATAACTGAAATTTTGGTTTGTCTTCCCAGTGGCACTCTCTTTTATTTTCGTAATACTTATACAGTACTTTTAACTACCCCAACTCCTATCTGAAAGTTTTTCAACAATTGCGATCTCGTATCTGAGAGACTAAATTCCCTATGCTGGGGTTCACTATGTTTATCTTGCACAATCTGCTGATTTGTCTGCATCCTCCTATCTGGATATAACTAGGCTCCTCCTGAATCAACTACAGACTACTCTTTGGTCTACTCTCATATCTTTATGTTATGTAACGCCTCAAGGGTTATGTCCTTTGTCTTAAATTACCTCTTGTACGGGATCCTTATGTATCAAGTGTTCATTCCCACTTATTTATCAATAACATCCAGTGTGAAACCCTTATTGCTTCTCCCCACTCCCATGCTTGCATAATGTTCTAGAGTAATATTATATTTGTAGGATCTGAATAAATGCAATCTCATTCCTTTAACCTTTTTTCCCCCATTCTTCCTTTACTATTCCATAGTTACCTCTTCATCTTTGGCATTTTTTTTTGTTTACTATCACATACAAATTTCTTTTACCTGGGGGTACACCTTTCCTTCTAGTAATCATGTTGGATTCACCAACTCATATCTCAAAATGAGGATATGACTTTAAGGCTTATACTTTTATTGTCTCAAAGCATGTCTCCTCTTGTCTTTTCCTTCACTTGACTATAGACTTTGTCATTCTATCATATTTTAATTTGCCGTTAACACCCATTTATCACATTTTACACATAATGTTTCATTTACTCTCTTCTTATTCTCCTGCTAATATTTCTGTCTATCACCTTATTATGAAGACTTCAACAAAATGTTCTTTCACTTTTAACTCCCCCTGCTTCATCTCATTGGCTCTTCGGGACGCCTAACATTCTCCTTTTTTTTTGTTACTAGGGGATGGAGTCATACTAAGGTAAATGTTTATCCATTCTAGGAATCCAGTGCCTATCTTCTGAACTTTATGAACATTCTAGTATTGATATCCTACTGTATTATTCTAGAATGCACCATCTGGCTATCTCCCAATGAGAGCTATTACCTTGTCCTGCACTACCCTTCAAAAATGTTAAATAATGATAACAATCCATCCACAATTTTGGGTTACTCTAACCTTAGCTAGATCCTGATATCCTATCATTCTCTTAAATTATATATGTTAAATCCCATAGGGCATAATTGAGATGGGTATGATCAATTGTAGATATCTCTATTACTATTGAAAGTAACTCAAAATGCGTATATTTCTCTGCCTGAACTATAAATACTGATAATCTTTATTAACTAGGTACCTCGTACCCTTCTTCATCTTGCTTCTTTTACTTGCTGAAACTTATATCTACCTTCTGATTCTCTTATTGCTTTTTACCATATAGGTGGATAGGTATTCGTGCCTTAGATCTCCTTATCAAGAATCTTACACGTATTAGACACATATAATCTATTGAAGACCTCACATTTACTCATCATAATCATGATGCAAAATCGAGTTCCTCTGACTTAATTCTTCCACAGCCACGTTCAATCTCTTACTAACTGCCTTTGTGGATATAGGTATCGTTGTACCAAATAAAGTACAATTTAGGAGTTTGAATTCTTACAACTGAACTCTATCACACGATCTAGAGTAAGAAGAAAGAGTGACAGTCCTAAATGCCCTATAGCCTCCTGCTTATAAGTGTGGTGCACAACACACCCATAAATAAGACTCTACTAGACACGGCTTGTAGATTCTCGAGGACAGAACTGCTCTGATACCGCTTCTCTCAGGACCAAAACCGAAGGTCCACGACAAGCACCCGGTACCTTACTCAACTGAGTACCAACATAACATATCTTTCTTATCGTACTATCATGGGAAAATGGGCCAAAAGGGATGTCATGAGATAAGCATAATAAAATATAAGTGCATACTATACATAAGATGACCCAACATTATATAGAAACTTATACATGTGACATACGGGCCTATAAGGCCGACATGATCATTTGTACACTCAAAACGTAGGCCGACAAGGCCATACAAGTATCTATATACACGACATCTATCTACAAGACTCTAAAAGTACATACATGTCATATAGGTCTGGGAAAGGCCCCGCCATACCAATCAATACATGTCCCAGTCATACTGACCAAATAGACAACTCCAGAGCAAGTGGAGTGCAGCAACACCTTCAGCTGAGACAACTGAGCTGATAGCCTACTAAGACGAGTGTCAACCTGTCTATCGGGACATACAGGCATGAAACGCAGCATTCCCAAGCAAAAGGGACGTCAGTACGAATAAAGTACTGAGTATGTCAGGCAGAAAAGCATATACAAGAATAGCAATATAAAGAGAGATATAGGAAATACAACCTGTAGCATATGAGTGCCTCTAATAGATAGTAATACATATACATACATAATCGTTTAAAAACATACGCCTCTGTGGGCATCATCATCATCATATCGTACCCGGCCTTGAAGAGGACTCGGTAGAAACGTACCCGGCCATCATAAGGCTTGGTAGAATAATACCTGGCCAAGCGCAGCTCGGTAAACCCAACTGATCTGTGGTTGCAAAATAGGTGTCGTACCTGGTCGACTATAGTGCGGCTCGGTAGAGTAAAATAGATACTATATATAATGCATGCTAGACTCATGGAATCATGTTCTAAACCTTTCAGAATCACTTAAGGTCGTTGCACCTTCGATTAACATTATGGACATCCATATCCTCAATATGAACCTCATTAGGATTCAAGAATCATACATGCTTAGAATAAATTTATAAGGAAAGAGCAACATGGAATATCTTAGTTTGTAGGAGTAGATTCGTTATGAATTAGCATATTATTTATGTTCGTTTCACTTTAGATCATGCCAAAAGAAAGAAGTAAGTGCATTAACACACCTTAACCACGTTGAGTACTTAATACCTTCCAAGTAACTCTTCAAACAAGTCAACTCAATCTATCATAGCATAAGGAGATTCAAAATCAGTGTTGAGCAAAGGCTAAGTCTGTAACTTAAGCTAGTAGCTCGTTTACGTAAAATTCGGGCAGCATGTTTCCTGTAACAAGGTCCTCCTCCAATACCAATAACAACAACAAAATCTAGATAAATCCACTAACGTATTAATATCAATAACAAGACACCATTTAACAACACCAAGTCACAACTACTTCACGACGAGCGGCAAGCTCTTATTAGAATCCTTATAACCCATATCACCCCTTATAGACTTGTTAGATTGACATAACATCATCATTAACATGATTTTGAAGTAATCCATAAATTATTCAATCCTTATACCATATATTTATAACAAAGGAAACAATCCACAACTCCAACTATCTACGATTAGCAACTTTATTCACTAGTTCATGTCCAGTCCATCTATTTAAATTAATAAACATCAAGATAACCTTAAGAACATGCAAGAACACAATAAAAATACCTAATAAAGTAACTTCAAGTAAAAATACAAGTTATATTAGCTTACAATAGCCCTCAATGGCAATACAACACCATAGAAGTGACTAAAGCTAATCCAAGTAGTATCTTGTAGTTTATCATCCTAAAAACTTAACCAACATACAATAAAACTTAAGAAAAATTATTAAGATTTTACACTCATCATATCTAGTAGCAAAAACTTGAAATTTCATCCAAATACAGCCCACAACTATCCTCAATGACAACACAACCTCAAAGAGGTGTTGTTCTTCACTAGAACTAACTTTTGATGTTGAAATATGGTGTAATCCATTTGCATAACTTCAAATAACCTAGGGTTGATGTGAAAAACTTGGGTGATTATTTTATATAACTTAAACAACTTAAAACAACCTCCCACACGAGCTGGAACCACCCAAAAATCAGCAACAAGAAGAAGAACAAGAAACTTACTAGCGCACCGGATTCCCGGCACTTGATTTGTGTTGTTTACCCTTTGTTTGGGTCTTGCATCGTGAGAAAAACTTGAGAGAGGGATTTTAGGGTTCTAAGGTCTGAATATACTGAAAACAATGACTAAAAAGGGGTTCGAGGCATCTTATATATATATATATATATATATCCATATGTCTTAAACCGCCTATGTGGGCCCCATAGAGAGCTACTTGGTGCAATCTCGCGAAAATGCGAATATCTCTCTACTCCGAGATCGTATCCACAATAGGTTTAATGCGTTGGAAACTAGACACATAGATATTCAATTTGGGGGTAGATCACCACGTAGGTCCATTTAAATTGGAAGAAAATCTTAGTAACATTTGACCTAAAGTTTAAGTAAAATTATGAACATAAGTTGCGACAACTTTTGTCGACTTTTGTTCCACAACTTGCTTGACTTCAAAATGTAACATAAGAGTATCATAAGAATAAAATAAATCATAACATAACCTCCTTATCATGTTAAGCACTATAGTCTCACCCCAAAAGTTCATGTTATAATATTCCAGATGTGTCGACTTTCGACGAAACTTATTTTCTTCAATTAGTTTAGAATCTAAGCATTTCAACCCTCCTGCTAATTGCTATTCACGATATTAAATATTTGTAACCTCCAAAGTAACATGATTAACTTACTTTATGCACTCTTAAAGATGATCTCATTTCTAAGCTTACATCAATTGACCTACAAATACTGTTTCGTACGAAGATATGTGGTGTAACAGAGACATAAAATCTCTCTGTCAAAAGATCAATCCCCAAGAATGACTGCTGAGATATAAAAGATGAAGGCGATCCCATATGCTTCTATTGTAGGAAGTCTCATGTATGCTATTCTATTTACTAGACCTGATATCTGTTTTGCTATTGGCATGGTTAGTAGATTTCAGTCTAACCTAGACGAGAACACTGGACTACCATTAAACATACAATAAAGTACTTGAAAAGGACTAGGGATTATATGTTGGTTTATCACTCAGGTGATCTTGCATCTTCCGGCTATACTGATTCACATTCCAGTTAGATAGAGATTCTAGAAAATCTACCTCAGGATGTTTTTTTTAATCTTAGGAGGTGGAGCCATAAATTGGAGGAGTATTAAGAAATCATGTGTTGCTGGTTCCACCATGGAAGCCGAATATATGGCTGCATCTGAGGCAGCTAAATAGGTTGTTTGGCTCGGGAACTTTCTAAAAGAGCTTAAAGTAGCTCCTTCGATTCAAGCACCGATTGTACTTTATTGTAACAATAGTGGTGCGGTTGCAAACTCGAAGGAACTAAGAAGCCATAAAATGAGTAAGCATATTGAGCGTAAATATCACTTAATTCGGGACATAACTCAGAGAGGTGATGCAAGAGTATTGAAGATTGCCTCAAAGGACAATTTAGCAGGCCTGTTTACAAAGACCTTGCCACAGAAGATTCTTGAAAAACATGTAGAAGGATGGGTATTAGAGTAGTAGACGTGTGGTTATGAGTATAAGTGGGAGATTGTTGGGATATACTATTAACCATGAAGTTAGGCATAGTATTGTGTTTTATTCTTTATGGAATAATCATTTATTTAATTTATTTAATTCAATAAAGTACTATTTTAAATAGATCATTTATTACATGTGTTTCCTTTAGTTATGTAGTACACGATTTAGTGTAGAGAGTCTTAGCTCATGCACAGAAGATTAAATTATTGGTTCTCATAATTAATAAACTATGTTCACAATCGAAGATATTATTGGGCAAAATATCTTGATGATTTTAGCAAAATATTATAGTATAAAGTGTCTTGATTATGAGAGTGGTTTTACTCCGACTTCTTGTGCTAGTATACTTAGTGTATATTGAACTGGCCAAGTAGAAAAAAGATGTTTTTGTACTAAATATATATATAAAACATTTTCTTTAATTCATTGAATGAGCTTATACTCCTAATTTTGATATAAATATCATGATCAATGTCATTTGTTTATTGTTTTGATTTATCAAAAGGTACAACTTTATTCAGAGTTAGTGTATGCCTAATATATTGGACAATAATGAATAACATTTGTGAAATAATAATTAGTTGATAGAATCCATGACTTATTTTTGAGTTTGATGATAACCCTTTATCTAAGCTTATATGTTTTCATGTGAAAATCCGGCTGGTGGATTTTGTATCCGTCACATGAAATAGTTTAAGCGAAATTATAAAGGATTTAATTAGTTGATTAAATTAATTGTTAGTAATTTAATTTAATTAACTGGTATTTGGGATCTTAACATGGGTAGTTAAAATAAGTGTTAGTGAATTTTCGAAATTCATATTGAGCAGTTCAATTCCAGTTCAATTCAAAAAGTCAAAAATTGACCCCGGGCCTGCTTGGTCAAAACTCGAGGTTCGGTCCAAAACCCACTTACCCATTCATGCTCGAGCCCGAATATGTAATTAGTTTCGGAGTCCGACCCCATGCAACCCTCAATTCTCCCAAAATCCCTAATTTTCTACCATGAAAGATCAAGATTTAGGTCTAGGGATTTAATGGGTGATGATGGAAATTGAAGGAAACGAGTTAATGATTACAAACCTATGATTTGGTGTTTAATTCCTCTAAATAAATCGCCCTAGGTCGAGTTCTAGTGAAAGAGATATGAAGTTTGAGAAGAAAACACATTTTTTGGTTTGTTTTAAATTCATTGGACAGGCCTTCTTCGCGTTCGTGAAAGGCCTGTCGCGATCGCGAAGCTTTGGATCTATTAGCCTACGCGTTCGCGAGATACACTTCACGTTCACAAAGGCTTACTCCCCACAGCCTAGACGTTCGCGAGCCAAGTGTCGCGTTCGCGATGAGTATCGTTAGTTCCACTCTCCCAGGTCCCTAAGCCATCGCGTTCGCGTGGATACTAGTCGCGTTCACAAAGGGTAACACCCCCAATGCTCCGCATTCGCGACCAGTCCTTCACGTTCACGAAGAAGAGCATTCCCTTCCAGCCTAGTTCTCTTTCGCAATCGCTAGAGTGACTATGCGATCACGAAGAATAGTGGATCAGACACCAGATACAACTATTTACACCAGATTTCCCAAGTCCAAAACATCTCATAGCTTATCTGAAACTCACCCGAGCCCTCGGGGCTCTAAACCAAACATGCACACAAGTCCTAAAATATCATGCGAACTTGCTTGTGCGATCAAATCGCCAAAATAACACCTAAAATTACGAATTTAGCACCCAAACATATGAAATTCTCAAGAACACTTTAAAATTCCTATTTTCTCAACCGGACGTCTGAATCATGTCAAATCAGTTTCGTTTCTCACCAACACAGATAAGGTATAAATATCATAACGAACATGTACCAGACTCCGGAACCAAAACACGTACCCTATACCAACAAGATCAAACATTAAGAAAATTCTTAAAATCGTTAATTTTTCAGTCTTTAATTTTCAACAAAAATTTATATCTCGAGCTAGGGACCTCGGAATTCGATTATGGGCACACGCCTAGGTCCCATATTTCACTATGGACCCACTGGGACCGTCAAAACAAGGGTCAGGTTCTATATACTCAAAATGTTGACCAAAGTCACCAAAATTAATTTTTAAGGCCAAAATTATTATTTCATCAATTTTCCACAAAAAAGCTTTCCGGAAACACGCCCGGACTGCAAACGCAAATGAAGGAGGGTAAAAATGAGATTTTTAAGGCTAAAAGGCGCATAATAGAATTCTAAAACACAAGATGACCCTTTGGGTCATCACAATCTCCACCTCTAAAACAACCATTCGTCCTCGAACAGACATAGAAAAGTACCTGAACTTGAGAATAGGTGGGGATATCTACTCCGCATGTCCAACTCGGACTCCCTACTAGCTGCCTCAATAGGCTGACCTTTCCATTGTACTTGAACTGAAGGATAATTCTTCGACCTCAATTGACGAACCTGCCAGTTCAGAATAGCCACCAACTCCTCCTCATAAGTCAAATCTTTGTCCAACTGGACAGAGCTGAAATCTAACACATGGGACGGGTCACCATGATACTTTCGGAGCATGGACACATAGAACACTGGATGAAGTGATGATAACCCTGGAGGCAACACAAGTCTATAATCCACCTCTCCCACTCTATCGAGAATCTCAAAAGGCCCGATATATGTAGGGCTCAACTTTCCCTTCTTCCCAAACCTCATGACACCCTTCATGGGTGACACCCGCAGCAACACTCTCTCCCCGACCATGAATACCACATCACGAATTCTATGGTCGACATAACTCTTTTTCTTGGATTGAGCTGTGCAAAGTTGATACCGTATAATCTTGACCTTGTCCAAGGCCTCTTGTATTAAATCTGGAACCAACAACTGAGCCTCCCCCGGCTCAAACCACCCAATAGACGACCTCCACCGTCTACCATATAACGCCTCATAGGGAGCTATCTGAATGCTTGACTGGTAGTTGTTGTTGTAGGCAAACTCTGCAAGGGGCAAGAACTGATCCCACAATCCTCCAAAGTCTATAACACATTCGCGGAGCATATTCTCCAAGATCTGAATATTACGCTCGGACTGCCCGTCCATCTGAGGATGGAATGTTGTGCTCAGCTCAACCCGCGTACCCAACTCACATTGTACTGCCCTCCAGAAGTGACAGGTAAACTGCGTACCTCTATCAGAAAGGATAGACACGGGAACACTATGAAGATAGACGATCTCCCAAATATAAATCTCTGCAAACCGCTCCGAAGAATAGGTAACTGCCACATGAATAAGTGTGCTGACTTAGTCAGCCTATCCACAATGACCCAAACGACATCGAACTTCCTCTGAGTCAGTGGGAGTCTAACAACAAATTCCATAGTGATACGCCCCCACTTCCACTCAGGAATTTCCATATGCCGAAGCAAACCACCGGGTCTCTGATGCTCATACTTCACCTGCTGACAAATCAGGCACCGAGCTTTATAAGCAACTATATCCTTCTTCATCCTCCTCCACCAATAATGCTACTGCAAATCCTGATACATCTTGGCGGTGCCCGGGTGAATAGAATACCGAGAACTGTGGGCCACCTCAAGGATCAACTCATGAAGCCCATCAACATTAGGCACACACACACGACTCTACATCCTCAAAACTCTGTCATCTCCAACGGTAAGCTTCTTGGCACCACCGTGCCGTACTGTGTCCCTAAGGACCAACAAATGAGGTTCATAATATTGTGGATCTCTGATATGCTCAAACAAGTAAGACCGAGCAACTATGAAATCTAGAACACGACTGGGCTCCGAAATATCCAACCTCACCAACTGATTGGCCAAAACCTGAACATCTAATGCTAGTGGCCTCTCACCGACTGGAATGAACGCAAGGCTGCCCCTACTCACTGCCTTCCCACTCAATGCATTGGCCACCACGTCGGCCTTCCCCGAATGATATAAGATGGTGATATCATAGTCTTTCAATAGCTCTAAGCACCTCCCCTTCCTCAAATTGAGATCATTTTTCATGAACAAATACTGAAGGCTGCAATGATCCGTGAAAACCTCACACAACACGCCGTAAAGATAGTGCCTCCAAATCTCCACCGCATGAACAATGGTTTCCAACTCTAAATCATGTACAGGGTAATTCTTCTCATGAACCTTCAACTGTCAAGACGCATATGCAACCACACTGCCCTCCTGCATAAATATTTCTCCAATCCCAACACGAGGGCATCACAATATACCATGTAAGATCTTGAACCTGATGGTAACACCAACACCGGTGATGTAGTCAAAGCTTTCTTGAGCTTCTAAAAGATCGCCTCACACTCGTTTGACCATATGAACGGGGCACCTTTCTGGGTCAACCTGGTCAATAGGGTTGATATAGATGAAAACTATTCCACAAACCGACGGTAATAACCCACCAAACGTAAGATGTTCCTGATCTCCGTGGCTGAAGTGGGTCTAGGTCAGTTCTTGACTGCCTCAATCTTCTTCAGATCTACCTGAATACCCTCTACTGACACCACGTAGCCCAAGAAATCAACTGCATCCAACCAAAACTCGCACTTCGAAAATTTAGCATATAACTTACTGTCCCTCAAAGTCTGGAGCACAATCCTTAGGTGCTGCTCATGCTCCTCCCAAATGCGGGAGTATATCAAGATATCATCAATAAACACAATCACAAAGGAATCCAAATAAGGCTTGAACACTCGGTTCATCAAGTTCATAAATGTTGCTGGGGCATTGGTCAACCCAAAGGATATCACCAGAAACTCATAGTGCCTATACCGTGTCCGAAAAGCTGTCTTAGGGACATCGGATGCCCTAATCCTCAACTGATGGTAGCCAGATCTCAAATCAATCTTCGAAAACACCTTGTCATCCTAAAGCTAGTTAAATACATCATCAATCCTTGGTAACAGATACTTGTTCTTGATGGTGACTTTGTTAAACTGCCGACAATCTATTCACATCCTCATAGACCCATCTTTGTTCTTCACAAACAAAACCCGTGCACTCCAGTGAGAGACACTAGGTCTAATGAAGCTCTTATCAAGAAAATATTTCAACTGTTACTTCAATTCTTTCAACTCTAGTGAGGTCATCCTGTATGGAGAAATGGAAATGGGCTGAGTGCCCGGAGCCAAATCAATACAGAAGTCAATATCTCTGTCGGGTGGCATCCCCCGTAGGTCTGCTGGGAATACCTCTAGAAACTCACAAACAACAGGCACAGAATCCACGGAAGGAACCTCACAAATAGAATCACAAACATAAGCGAAATAGGCCAAACATCACTTCTCGACCATACGGCGAGCCGTTATATAAGAAATAACCCTGCTGGTAGAATGGCCAGGAGTTTCTATCCACTGTTATTGAGGCAACCCTGACAAGGCTAAGGTCATTGTCTTGGCATTTCAGCCCAAAATAGCGTGATAAGGTGACAACCAATCCATACCCAATACAACATCGAAATCCACCATATCTAAGAGCAGAAGATCTACACAGGTATCAAAACTTGCAATAGTGACCACACACGAATGATATACACGATCTACAACAATAACATCCCCCACCGGTATGGACACATATAAAGAGACACTCAAAGAATCACGAGGCATAACCAAATATGAAGCAAAAAAAGATTATACATAAGAGTAAGTAGACCCCGGATCAAATAGGACTGAAGCATCTCTACTGCAAACTGAAACAATACCAGTAATGAAAACATTAGATGACTCAGCCTCAGGTCTGGCTAAAAAAGCATAACATCGGAGCTGGGCCCCACCACGCTGAACCATATCCATGGGATGGCCTCTAGCTGACGGGCCTCTACCTCTAACAGCCCGACCTGCACCTCTAACAATCTGGCCCCTACATTTGGCTACATGACCCCTGCCTCTGGCTGGCTGAGCAGACAGTGCAACAACTAGTGCTGGAACCATGGCACGAGAACCCTGATGTTGTGGCTGAACACCCAATAATCTCGGACAGGTCCTCCGGATATGCCCATAATCACCACACTAGAAACATATGTCCTGATAATGTGGCTGTGGAAATTGAGACTGCCCTTGATGAGCCGGCTGACCATGATAATAACTCTGAAGAGGAGGTGCTCTGATAGGAGCTGGTGGTGCACTATAGGCTGGATGCCCGGAAGGAGGCACATAAGAACCATGACTCCCTCAACACTATGGAATGCCTGAAGTGCTTAATGGGACGGCCTAGGAGTATGGACTCAACCAAAACTATCCCTGTCTCCAGATGAGGCATCGTTGAATCCACCAGAATGACAAGGTCCCTTATTTGACCCCTGACCTCCCTGTCTAAGAACCATCTCGACTCGTCTGGCAACATTGGCCGCATCCTGGGAAGAAATCTCGCTCCTAGTCTCCTTAGCCATCTGCAATCTAATAGGCTGAGCAAGTCTCTCAATAAACCTCCCCACCCTCTCTCTCGGTGGGATGCAAAAGAATAGCATTACGAGCCAAAACCACAAAATGGGTCTCATATTGAGTAACAGTCATGCTGCCTTACTAGAGACGCACGAACTGACAGCGACACTCCTCTCTCAAGGTAATAGGCAAAAACTCTCTCTAGGAAGAGACGTGAGAATTGTTCCAAAGTAAGAGCAGGCGACCAAGCTGGTCTGGTCAACAAATAATCCCTCCATTTCTTGGCAGAACAAGTCATCTAAAAAGCAGCAAAGTCGACCCCATTCATCTCCAATATACCCATGTTCCAAATAACTTCATGACAACTATCAAGATACTCCTGGGGATCCTCTGAAGTATCACTAACTTGGTAAACCTATCCAATCTCCACAAAGACTCAGAAGACATAGCTGATCCATTACCAAGTTATACCGCAGCAACCCGTTGAACTACTCCGATTGGATGAGCTGCTGGAGTCTGAAACTGGGGAGCCATCTGCTTCGGAGTATGAGTAGTAGGAGTCTGGGCTCCTCCTCCTCCAGCATGAGATACGGCTGGTGCCTTGGGAAATTTGCCAGTCTGGACCACACTCTCCAAAAGGCCCACGAATCGGACCAAATCATCCTGAAGCACCGGGGTGGCAATAAACCCCTCCGGGACCTGAGCTAGTCTGACAGGAATAGTCTGAGCTGGAACGTCCTCATCGAACTCTACTTGAGGCTCCATAGCTAGGGCTACTGCTCGGGCTCTAGGCTGAGCCTTGCCCCTGCCTCGGCCTCTGGCACGGCCTTGGCCTCGACCTCTGCCCCTCGTAGGAGCTGCTGCTAGAGGCTCTGGCTGTTGATCAGCGAAAGAAGCAGTATGTGTTCTTGCCATTTGCGAGAGAATAAGAGTAGGAGAGTTCAATCAGTATTTGAGAAAACAAAATCGCACGATAGAGTTGAATAAAAGTGAAATTCGTTCCTAACATTCATAGCCTTTAGGAGATAAGTACAGACGTCTCTGTACCGATCCCCCAGACTCTACTAAGCTTGTCCATGAATTGTGATACCTAGGAAACCTAGTGCTCTAATACAAACTTTTCATGACCCGAAATTCCCACCGTTGGGATCGTGATGGTACCTAACATCACACTTGCCAGGCAAGCCAACGTTAGGGATTATAGCCACTTCTTTCCATTTTAGTAATTATCAGCAAACAAGGAAAATAAAGTGGAATAACTGTAATGATGTATATATACATACATATATATATATATATACATACATATATATATATATATATACATACATATATATATATATATATATATATACATACATATATATATATATACATACATATACATACATATATATATATATATACATACATATATATATATATATATATCAATGTCATTTACATACTACTTCACCCAGAAATCAGTGTCACAATTCACGAACATACTATGAATTTTCTACAATCAATTGTCTGAAGGAAATTACAACTATTCTAGAAATAAAGAAAAAAAATAGTAAAGAAGATGTGCAGAAGGGGACGCCAGGGCATGCGGATGCCAGCAGGACTACCTTGGGTCTCCGAGATGCATAACCTGAGCCAATCTCTCAATCAGCCACTACCTGCTCCAAAATTTGTACATAAAGTTCAGTGTGCAGTATTAGTACAATCGGCGCCATGTACTGGTAAGTGTCGAGCCTAACCTCGACGAATGAGTGACAAGGCTACAGCGGGACACTCAAAATATAAGTTTTAGGCATGAAAGCAGCATCCCTAACAAAAGGATGTCAGTACGAATAATGTACTGAGTATGTAAGGCAGAACTGAAACATAACAATAAACCAACATTAATTAAAGACATACAAGAATCAACCTGAATCTCTGAAGTGTCGTCGTATATGCATAGTTATTATACTTACATATATAATGCTTCTCTTTGAGACTATTTCTATTATCCATATTGTATGATGCATGACTGCCCAACCGATCAGTAATAACTGCCGGACCAGCCGTAGCCCGATGGTAAATTTATAACTGCACGACCGACCGTAGCTCGATGATAAATGCCTAACCGCCCGACCGACCGTAGATCGATGGTAAATGAATATGCATGACTGCCCAACCGGTGGTAAATAATGATACATAACTGGCAGACCGGTCGTAACACGATAGTAAATGCATGTACATGTATCACTATATTATAAACATTAACATCTCTATCATATATCTCATTAGGGACTTAGGGACATACTTAGACATGATTTAATATCACTTTATAGGAATAAATAATGTAGATATCCTTAACTGCTAAGAGTATAATCACTTATGGAACAACATTACATTTACGTATCGTTACTTGGATCATGCCAAAAGAATGAAGAATTAACCTTAACATACCTAGAGTAGGGAAAAATGTGTATGAAATGCTCGAAGCCATAACGTTGCTATGCAAAGATAATCTTGGCTAAAACTCTTTCTCAATAACGTTGATATGTTCCTTGACTGAAACTCTGTTAAAAGATTACAAAATGATTTGAATTCCTTTCAAATTCATATAATAATGAGTTTGTGACTTACATTCTAATGAATATATGAATCTTCCTTTTCAAAAGGAATGAATCCCATTCTTAAGGCTTTGCCACATAATAATATGAGTTTAAGAGTCATCTTAATTAATCTTATATGGCTGCCACGATAATCTTTATCCCAAAGACCTTAATTAATTAGCTAATCTCCCCCCAAAAATTATTAATTACCCCAATTATTCACATAATTAATCTTTGGTGGCATTGACTAGTCCAACCAAAGCCACGCCCGAACTTTGACCGCCAAAACTACTGAAAGCCACGCCCAAACTTTGACTGCAGAACTCGCAGACAATACACCCCAATTGCTGAACCCATAGCACAACTGTATGAGAGACTGAAGGTTGTTGTTATGTCACTCCTATTCTTGATATTGCTATCGAGAACCCTTCCCAATAGATCAACCCCAACTAAACTTATGTCTATCATTCAGTCATGAAGGGTCATACCATTGAGGATTGTTGCATGTTAAAAGATAGATTCAGACACCGATTGACACTACGGTTATACAAGAAAAGGAAGTCTCACCAAATATCCAAAATAACCCTCCCTGTATTATAGGGGCGAGGGAGTGAATGTGATAGAACTTGATGAGAAATGGGATCAGAAACCATCAGACTCATTCAAGAGGGAGATACTCATAAAACATCTTCGGACACCCTCATGCCAGTTGTGTTACAAACCTAGGCACCATTTGAGGTCGAGGTAGCTACACCTTTCACTGTAATGGTAGCTCCCGCACAATTTTACGAGTCTGATGTCATCCAATGGGATTATGTTTCGGAAGTGAGAAGTGTCACACCTCTTATTTGCCCCTCAACCCTATTACGAGGTTGAGTTAGAAGAGTTTTTCCAATTAAAGTGACATTTTGAAAAGGGATTATTTATTATTTAGAGTCGCCACTTGGAATTGAGTTTTGGTGTTCCAAGTCACCTCTTATTGAATGCCTTATCAAAAGGAAGATTTGACTCTTAATTTATGGTCTACGAAACAGAAGACTGAGTAAGAAATTATGTTGACCTAGGGGAAGGTGTAAGGCACCCCTCGAGTCCCGTGCTTCTATCACGGTCGCTTTATTGACTAATGTAAGGCTTAAATCAATTTTTAGATATTCTTGTATTTTATTGATTATGACTTAATGATTACCTCTTAATTTATTATTATATTTTATTAATCATGTTCACCAAGGTGCGGTATGCACACAAGGTATTCTTCTTTGAATTTGGATGTTAAACCAAGGTACGGGAATGTACACATGGTTAAAACATAATTATTTTAAATTTAAAAGCATTGAGACGCTGGAATGCGCACATGATCCTTTAATTATTTAAGCGTATCAATCCAATGTTCGGGTATGAACACATGGCTAAATGCAATTTGTTAGTTAGAGAGTCAAGGAACGGGAATGCACACGTGACCATTTTTATTAATTGATATTAACCAAGGATCGTGCAAGAACACATGTTCAACTTTTGAAGACGCGCCTAAAATGGTCTAGCATTTTAAATTACTTAGTTCCTAAGTTAGGATTATTGTGATGCTCAAGAGTTATGAAAGTATTTTATTTAATACTTACCGCAAGTCCAGAGAGAATTATCGAAGGATTAATAAAATTATTATAAGTCAGTTAAAACAACGTTAGAAATTAATTCGACCAAATTTTAAAACTAACGTTAGGAACTAACCAAAATTGATTAGTTTATTTTGATAAGGAAAACAAATTTTACAATACCAAACCTTAGGACCCAAATATTACTGTTATCATCACGTTTTCCTCATCATTTTTTAAGTTCTACTTTTTTTTGAAATTTTCCTTTTAGATTCTCACTCAACAATTCTCACTCAGCAACACAAACTAATAAACTTCACGATAAGAATTAACAAATAAGAAAAAGCATGTGCTAAAAACAAGAGAATAACAAATCCAAGCAAGAGGCATATTAACACATATCATCTAAATGGAACAATAAGCAGACAAAGTAACCAAGATAAAAAGATTGGACCTTTTATAGATGAAGGTGTTCTTCAAGTAATGGCACTGCTACTGACGCATGATTGTACAACAAAATAGAATCCGGACTGTAGCCAGAACCTTGAAACTCCGCAATAAAGAAATCAAAACTTAAGTGATTTGTGATGTTGATTAGAGGCTATTTTGCTGCAGCTTTTTGGGGATGATTTATGGTGGTTTATGGCTAATTTTGGACTATTTTTTGGCTAGGAATTGCGCTGTTTTGAGGCTGGTTTTTTCTGGTTTCTCGGTGGAATTTGATTGCTGATTTTTAAGGCTTGCTCCTAGAGGAAAAGAGGAAGTCCATTCTGGTTTTTTTTTGTCCTCCTTATATAAAGTGTATGAGTGGGGAAGTTAAATGTGTTAGTGTGTGTGTTGATGGAAAAGAAGAATCGGGGAAGTGGGAAGTGAGGGTCAAAAACGTGTGAGTTGGTGGGGTGTGAGTATGTGTGCAATATGAGAGAAAGATATAAAAGGTGGGGGAGTGGGTATGAAAAGTGGGGATAATGGGATTAGTAAAATAAAAAATATAAAACAAAAATTCAGAGTTTTTTACTTTATCTATTAAAGTTGTTTTTCTAATTAATTAAATTATAAAGATAAGAATATTAACCAAACATTTCTTATATTATAGGAAAATTAAATATTTACATATACTTTAAATGATACTAAGAAAGATTC
>MDKI01011040.1:0-25715 GCA_005239505.1 Nicotiana paniculata | reverse complement strand
CCTCTCCCGAGTTCAATCCTAGATTCGTAGATAGTATTCAATTGGTGATCAAGCAATCAAATAATTAAGCGCAAGATTGAATAAATAAACCAATATGATAAAATAATAAGAACAATTCAAGCTTCAAACTACAACGTTCATGCAGCATTCAAAACTCTAGAACTAATTAACTATGAAATTAAGGAAGAGAAGAGAAGAAAAACTAGGTAAAGGCCTCCTTCAAGCGTGGTGTGTGTTCCTCCACGTCCAAATCCCCCACGTCCATCTCCGTGAATCAAAAATCCCTTCAAAGTTGTGTTTTTGGGTCTATTTATAAGTTTGGGACAAACCCTAACCGTGTAGGAGACTTCTATTCAAACCGGCAAACACTTAAAACCTTCAAATCTCGGAATTGACCGGACAGGGACCCAGGTGTTAAGCCCCAAACGCCCCCTTATAGTCTGGGCAGGCCTAGCGTTAGGGGCCAAACGCCCCACTAACGCCAGGGTCAGCCTGGCTTTAGGGGCCAAACGCCCAGCTAACACCCGGGTGTTTCCTTTTCGACTCTTGAGCTTATTTTTTACGTTTATGCATCCATTTAGCTCGGCTTCCATCTCCAATTCACCTACACATGAAATAGACTCCATTATGCACATATAACGTGTATTTTTATCATTAACGCACACAAAATGTAAGGTATATAAATGTTAAAACCATGAATTATAGCCACACATCAATGGCAAGATTTGTTTCAAAACTATATGATATGGTTTGTAAAGCAAGGGATTATCTGGAAACATAAGTCCATATTAACATCCTATTTATATCAAAATAACAATACCTTGTTGTTTTATTTGAAGGCTATTTGGAAAAAATCAGGATGTTTTCCAAAAGGCCGTTTATTTAACTCTAGTAAAATCAAGTCCGGCTTTGTATTTCGCAACTCTTTCTTTTGTTCAAAACAATTCAGATGTTAAGTTGCCTAAGTGATCTGTTTGAACACTTTTTCTAAAGGTTTTTTCCGTCTAAACTATTCAAATTCTTTAAATGCATAAAACTAATGAGAGCTCATTAGAAAAGAGTAAGAAAACGGAAAAAACTTAGTTGATTAACAATTAGTTAAAAGCATTCAGATTCCAGAAAAATTATTAAGACTATTAAAGTGAGTAATCTTCTCGGTTAAGGTTACATTTTACCTTATTGGGTTTAACCTCCCTAAGATCTTTCCTAAATAATCATGGCAAAAACAAATATACAATATCATTATTAGTTCCACAATGGCATATACAAAGAACATGATATAAATAACAATAATTTTGAGCGAGGGAAAGGGTTGGACTCTTGTTTTGGACCAAAAAAAATTCAAGCAGCAGATTTCAAGAGACGTTCAGGGAAGTGGCTTAGTTCTCCGAACTTGAGCCTGAGTCCATCCTGAACTCAAGGGGCCTAGTGATCATGCAAAATAAAATATGAAGATCAATTAGCACATGCTGATAAGGAGTAATGCGAAAAAATAAATACAATAAACATAAACTTGATATAAAGAAACATAGCACAACAAATTTTGCTTATGATAATCCCCTGAAGATTAATTAAGGTCAAGAATTATAAGCATAGAGCGAACCATATTTACTTACAAGGTTCCCCTATAGACTCCTGACAAGGTTCCCATATTTACTTACAAGGTCAAGAACTATGTATTGTACCTCATTGGTCTACAGATGTTTAGGCACAAAAGAAATCCTGACTTAGAATTTAACTAAACAGGTGCCCAGGCAGCCTCATACTGTCAACATGAGACAAACTAGCAACAGTACAAAAGGTCCAATATGATAACTCAAACGATCTAAGCATGACATATTTTGGTAACTCGGTCAAATAGAGGCACCAATAATTTTAGGACAATCAATCATTCTAGGATTAGAAATAATCACTTGAGTAAATTGCCATAAGTAGTCTGGGACCAACACATGTTTGAGTTTAAAATTATGATCATTGTCAAAATACATGATATAAGAATAGATCACCACATGTAAGTTCTCAAAAAGTTTTTAACAGTTTAAAAGGCTTGAAGGTCTATTTAGAACCGTTCCATATGTCATGACATCTACACAGTCTTCTTAGGAATCACTGCTATGAACAAGCATAAGCAAAATAGAGTTACAAAGCACAAGTAGTTAACTATATATACTTCTATAGGCATGCTTGCTATGTTACAAGAAACTTCAACTTCAAGAATGTCACTCTAAGTGGTTTAAGGAATAAACAGTTAGCAAAAGACCAACATATGCACTCATTTACCAAATTTCATCAGAGGTCTAATGTTTCATAAGGATATAATCAGATAGAGTTCCTTTTAAGAAGGTTTAGAATATTGGAGCAAAGCTACAAAACACCAAGAATACTTCAGAACAGTCCTTCAATAATAAGCAAACACATAGTTGAAGATTTCATTGCATGCTAAACAATCCAGGATGAGCACCTTACTCCGAATTGGCCTGAGGAGTCACACTAAAAATTAGAATAACTGGGGCGATATTGAATAGGTGTGATGACCCGACTGATCGTTTTGTGTAATTGTGCCCCGCTTCCCCTTTTTGATGCTTCACACATGTGTGTCTATGGTTATATGACTTACCGTTTGATTACTTTCATTCAGGGAAGATTTCGGGTTGATTTGGTCCCTTTGATTCTTGGCTTAGTTTGACTTTTGTGAAAAAGACCCTGAAACGGTATTTTGGTGGCTCCGATAACTTTGAATCATGATTTTGGACTTGGGTGTATGCCCAGAATTAAATTCGAAAGTCTGTAGGCTGATTTGCGTTGTTTTGCCGAAATTTGACAATTTGAAGTTGAAAAGTTTGACCGTAGGTTGACTTTTTCTATCGAGCCCAAAATGTGATTTTGGGATTTGTAACAGGTACACTATTCTATTTAGAACTTGTCTGCAAAATTTGGTATCATTTGGAGTTGAATTGATAGGATTCGGATGCTAAGTTGCAATTCAAGTAGTTCTTGAACTTTGCTTTGATAAATTCATGTGTTTTAGTGTTCGATCTGTATTTCTAAATGTTATCTTTGTGTTTTAATCACGTGAGTGAGTTCGTATGATGTTTAAAGACTTGTGTGGATGTTTGGTTTGGATCCCCGAGAGTTCGAATGAGTTTCGAACAGGTATTAGTGTGTTTTGGACTGAAAACCATAAATTTTGTGTGCATCAGCCTCAAGTGTTACATTTGAAAACACCATGCTAGCAATTTCAATCTCAGAAAGGGATCACAGGTATCGCAAATGCAATTTCAAGGTCGCAACTGAAAAGGTGGCTTGGGCTGGGCTAGGTTCGTATTTGTGACAACTTTGTCACGTTAGCGAAGGGGAGCAGGTTTCGCATTTGCGAACTCATCTCCACATTTGCGAGAATTTCCCTAAGCCTGTCAGTGCCGCAATTGCAAGATTTTCTTTGCAGTTGCAATAGTTTGTAATTGCGAACCCGTGTCACAATTTCAACATCAACAGATGATCAAAAGGGTTAGGAGTCGGGATTTCATCTCATATTCTCCCATTTTATAACCCTAGACTCGGCAGGAGGCGATTTGGAGAGGGAATTTTTAATTAAAAACCTTGGGTAAGTGATTATAATATATTTCCAACTATAAATCATCGATATATCTATCACGCCCCGAACCTAGGCCTAGACGTAATACCGCACTCGGGGCCTGAGAAGATGTGACCGAGCGAACCAACTAGTTGGCTGAATCAACATGTGATATCATAATATACTCAATGCAGGAGATAAACTAACACTTGTTGATATATTGAAAGTTGAATGATATAAATCAAAGTGTGGAAATATTAATACAAATTGGAAACATATCTGTATTCAACATTGTTTAACATGAAAAGCTTGTGACTCTGCCTAAGTGTTACTCTAGTCTATGAAGCCTCTAATGAAGTACTGAAAATACTGACTATTTGAAAATACTGAATAATGTAAGGTAATGATAATGCCCTGAAAGAATTGGAGCTCACAAATAGTTGGTACAAGAATCCTAGCACTCTGAATTGTCAACTTGTAAATCATTACCTGCATCGTGAGATGCAGGCCCCGGGAAAAAGGGACGTCTGTACATTTGAATTGCATTTGTATGTAAAGCAACTGAAAGAAATATTTATAAACACTGAAACTGAAACTAAGCTGATAACTGAGAATTAATAAATGATAACCGAAACGATATCTATTAAAACTAAAACTGATAACTGATAACTGAAATGATATCTGATAATTATACTGAAGAAAGAAAGTAAGGATATGAATAGTCCCTCTTTTGAATGATGAACAACATGTTTATCTGAATATTAAACTGCAGCCTCAGGCCCAATATATATGTGCACAAACTGCGGCCTCGGGCCTAAGTATATACATAACTGTGGCCTCGGGCCCAAAAATGTATAAAGAATAAACTACAGCCTCAGACCCAAAGATGCATAAAACATTAACTACAGCCTCAGGACCAAATAGGCATAAAGCATTAACTGCGGCCTCATGCCCAAATACCGATGTTCAACATTCTGGGATTTAAAATCAGGAACTGAGAATCATACTGCAATACATGATACTGAAATATTGAATCACACCGAGTTACATAATACTGATATACTGAATAGGACTAGACTGAGACATGTATTCTTGAATTGATTATGAAAACAAAAACTTCAATTGTTTATGACATGCTGGGTAAGCTATACTGAGAATCGGGGACATAAAACCCCAAGTCTATATTGAATACGCACTGAGCTTACAACGTTCAGAATGAAAGTCATGAATGCATTTTGAAGATAGAGAATAGAAGTTCTTCAACTATTCAACGAACTAGGCTTAACTATATTTCTGAAGCAATTAGTATTGTCGTAAAGGAAACGTATTATAGGGAGAATTATTAGCATTCCCAAACATAGAGAATTAGCCTCTCATACCTTAGCTCTGTCCCTTTTTAAGAGTATCACCATGTTCGTCGCATCTTTCAAAGATAATATACGTCAATATATATCAAGATGAACCAATATTAGCACTAATTCTCATGCTTTAGTCACTTAAGAATTCTATCAAACACCCTTTGGGTGTAAAGCCTCATATCCCTTTGTTGGTAGTTTCTTCACAAAGTTCTCATTCGACTTCTTCTAGGTGATTCTACAATCCCAAATATATGTAGCTAATACCATTTCTCATCACCCAAATGTTTACAACAATTATAAGTCAACAATCCAAAACCTAACATAGTTCTTATGGTTCTCTTTATCAAACCCATTCATTATTCTCCCAAAAACTCATCAGTTCATAGTTATAAATAATTAGGGAGTAGAAGCATTACCTTTTCTAACTTCACTCCTCTTGAATTTGAGTTCTAGGATTTCCTTTATCAACAATGGCGACACGATCTAATATCTAATGAGTGGAAGGATTTTCCCATGTTAATAAGGTGTTGGATAATTTAAATTACCTTATAATCATCGTTAGAACTTACCTTGGATGATGGAGGGACCTTGGGGAAGTTGGTTCTTGAGAACTTCCCTTTCTAGAGTAGGTTTTTGTGTTTGGGGTGTGGGGGAACGAGGTAGGACTTTTAAATAAGTGAACACATCCCAAAATTGAGGAGGAAAATAAAAATAGCTCGGATAAGCATCGCCGGCGTGAGGCATCGTCAGGGGCGCCAAAATAACTATGCAAGGTACCATCTGAGGCATCTAAATTATAGTGCCTTGCACTGTCTGGGGCGCTGAGGATGATGCCTTGGATAGTGTCTTGCACTATCTGGGGCGCTGAGGTTGATGCCCTAGATAGTGCCGTGTTCTGTTTGTTGCACTGAGTTTTTATGGCCTTGCACTGTCTATGGCACCGAGTTTTTATGGCCTTGCACTGTCTATGGCCACGAGTTTTCATGGCCTTGCACTGACTAAGGCTATATGACGTACCTCCCAAAAACTTAGTCGATTCTATCAAATTTTAAGCATCTCACTATTGGTTTTGATTCGAAAACAACGATTTCCACCCATACTTATCCTGACATGACTTCACATGTCTAGAGGGTCACATTAATACTCATTACATGCATATAAAACTAATTCAGATTTATAGGGTTTTACAATAATTTAGATTTAACATCAAAATCATGTGAATCAAAGTGAAAATTGTGAAACTTTGTCAAGTTTTTAAAAAATAAGAATTTGAGTTATGAGAGTCGATCTGGACTCTAATTTTGAAACTAACCACATATATGGACTCGTGGGTTATGGGTAGTCAGAATCTACCCTTGGACTTTGATTTTGACCGGGCGAGCCCCAGGTTGACTTTTTGGAAAACGTGTAAAGATCATAGCTTTATGTACTGTATTTTTTTTTCCTTGAATTGTTTGATGATATTAAGTCAATTTTGGTTAGATTTTAGGCATGTGGAGGCGTATTTTAGTGGGAAAAGCTATTTTCGAGTGTTGAGGTAAGTATCTTGGCTAACTTTGTGTGAGGGAACTACCCCTTAGGATTTGGGATTGATTAGTGTTATTTGCGCTATGTGAAACCGTGTTCGCAAGATGGCGAGTAGGTACGCGAGCTATATGTGGTATTTGACTGGTTTAGGCTACTTAGACTTTTTTCACGCTTTAATTGAATTGTCATATCATGGTCTAAATTCTCATAGTCAATTTACTCTTACTTGTGTTAGTCTATCCTTACATGCCTTAAATGACTTTGTTAACACTTGTTGTACATATTACTGAATATTTTGCTCTTATGTTTTAGTTGAAGGTTTTACCTTTTTCATTATTACATGTTATCTCTTCCAATGTTGATTTATCATTATTTGAATCCATTGTTACATGTTATCTCTTCCATTGTTGATTTTTCATTATTGGAAGTCATTGTTACATGTTATCTCTTCTCTTGTGAGGTGTTCTTAGTTGATATAGAAGTTACACATTATCTCTCTTATTGTTGAGTTATTGGTGTTGAAGTTGTGAAATTCGTTATCACGTTGAGGCGAAGTTTTTTATTATTGAGATATCCTTCTTGTTAGGAAATTTAGATTCATTTTATTGTTTACATTCTTGTATGCATTGTGGTTGAGCCATGGCCTATTGTTGTGGAAACACTGATACTGTTGATTATTGGAAACTTGCGGCGTATGGGAATTTGTGATGCGAGTTGTTATTGTGATGCGTTATTGATGCGCATGTGGCGGTATAAGGATTGGTTTTAATGTGTATGCGGCGACATAAGGTTGGTCTTATGTGCATGTTTATTGTATGGGAATTACTTGAAGCCATGTGGAGAAAGGTGGGATAAAGTGCGTGTAGGTATTTTGGGAAAAATATTTACAAAACTATTTTAATGTAAGGCTCAAGCGGCGGTATAAGGAAATATTGTAATTGAAATTGTGATATGTGAATACAAGGCGGTTCCTCGGTTGTGATTCTTGTTGTATATGAGGCGGTATGTACGAGGCGTTACCTTGTTGGTGATTCTTGTTGTTTATCCCATGTTGTAAAAAGTTATTGGTGAAACAGTTTTTGTTACTTTCATTCTTCATTGCCTTATTAGTTTGGTGAAACAATAGTTTAACTATCGCGGTTCTCTTTAATTTCTTACCTTATGTTTCTCTATGCTTACAATTCCGGTATTAGTCTATGTTATTGACTTGTTTCGTATCAGTTATTTCTCAGCCTTCCATTACTTATCGTTATTATGTTTTCATTCTGTTTATTATGTCCTAGTAGGTGTCTTGACCTGGACTCGTCCCTACTCTACCGAGGTTAGGATTGATACTTATTGCGTACCATTTTGGTATACTCATACTACACTTCTGCACATGTTTTATGCAGATCTAGGTACGTCTGCCCGTGTCGGACGCTAGAGGTTGATTGAATAGCTGGTTTTGGAGACATCAAGGTATACATTCTCGATGTTCGTAGGCCCTGAAGTCACCTTCTGTTTTGGGCATTCTACTGTTTATTTCTTATTTCAGTTGTATCTCGTGACTATTGGTCCTTTCTTGTAGAGCTTATGATCTGATCCACAAGGGTTTGGGGAAAGTGTTGGCTATTGTTATGTTGAGTCAATGATAATAGTGTGAAGATTTAAGTTGATATTTTATTAGTATTTTTGCTATTCCTCTATACATGTTAGGCTTACCTATTCGTAGAGACTAGGTGCCATCACGACATCCTACGGTGGGAAATTGGGATCGTGACAAGTTGGTATCAAAGCTCTAGGTTCATAGGTGCTATGAGTCATAAGTAGGTTTAGTAGAGTCTTGTGGATCGGTATGGAGACATTTGTACTTATCTTCGAGAGGATTTGGAACTATTAGGAAAACTCCAGTTCTTTGATTCCATATCGTGAAAATTGGTTGACTTCAAAATCTAAATATTTGACTTTCTACTCTCTCACAGATGGTGAGGACACATACTGTTGGATCCGATAATAAGACACCCGTGCCCGCTGCTAGAGGTAGAGGTCGAGGAGGGGCACATTTACAACTAGAGCACCTACCTAGCCGCGATAAAGGAGCCACCAGTAGCTCCAGCTGTGGGATGGGCACCCGAGGTGCCTGTTGCCACCCCTGCACTTCAGGAGACCCTCGCAAAGTTCTTGAGCATGTTTTGTACTCTAGCTCAGGCGGGATTGTTTCCATTTGCACCAGCCACATCAGAGGCTGGGGGAGGGCCCCAGACTCTTACGGCCCGAACTCCAGAGCAACGAGTCCATGTTGATTAGGTCCAAAGGTTATACCAGTGCAACCTATTGTTTCGGTTCAGCCTGAGGTTAGGGCACTGCCATCTGAGGAGAAGTAGCTTAGAATTGAGACGTTCAAGAAGTATCATCCTCCTACTTTAAGTGGCATAGCTTCAGAGGATGCGCATGATTTTACATAGAAATGCCATTGTATTCTCCGCACTATGGTATTGTGGAGACGAGTAGAGTTGTTTTTACTACATTCCAGCTATTAGGAGTAGCATATCACTTGTGGCAGGTTTACGAAGAGGGTAGCCTCGTTGATGAAACTTTATTTACATGGACTCAGTTTTCAGAGATAATCGTGAAAGAGTTTATTCCCTAGAACCTTCAGGATGCATGGCGGACGGAGATCGAGCAGCTGCGCTAGGGTACTAGGTCACTGTCAAAGTATGCTGTAAGATTTTGTCCATGCATGCACCTGCGTTGATTTCTACAGTCATAGAGTCAATCTGTCAATTTATCGGAGGGCTTAACTATGGTATTAGATTCATCATGGCTCGATAGTTGGATATAGATACCCAATATTAGCAGGTGATAGAGATAACACAGAGATTAGAGGGTATGCGGGGTCGTGAGAGAGAGGACAGGGATACCAAGAGGCTTTGAGGTACTGGAGGATTTACTGGTGTCCATGCTGCAACAACAACCCGTCATGGTAGAGGCTATATGATTTGTCCAGTTCACTCAGCACTTATTGCTTCTAGTGTTGCTCCGGTTATTCCGAGGTCTCGGGTTGCACACTTTTCTCAGCCACTTTTTAGTGCACCTCCTTCATGGGTTGCCTTCAGCGATCAGTCCAGTCGACCAGGCTCGAGCTAGTCCCAGTAGCCACGCCCACCACGAGCTTTCATTGAGTGTGGTGATATCCTCATATGGTTAGAAACTCCCCTAGACTCAGAAGGGGTGCACATCTGCATACTACTCAGGCTCCACTGATCCACAGAATTCACATTCCATGGTTTCTTTTCCAGTTGATGCTCCACCCACACAACAAGCTAAGGGTGGGGGAGGGGCGAGTAGATGTCCCTAGAGGGGGAGGCCAGGACATATTTTATGCTTTTTCGGGTAGGACGGAGGCACTCGCTTAAGATGCAGTCATCACAAGTATGGTTCCTTTTTATCATAAAGATGTATCAGTCTTATTTGATCCGGGATCCACTTATTTAGATATGGCATCTTAAATTGACTTAGTATTTGGGTATATCTCGTGATTCTTTGAGTTCTCCTGCTTATATGTCCGCGCCTGTAAGAGATTCTGTTGTTGTGGACAATGGTATCAGTTGCGTTTACTTGTTATTGGTGGTTTTGAGACCAAAGTTGATATGTTGTTACTCTATATGGTAGACTTTGATGTGATAATGGAAGTGTACTGTTGTCGCCTCATCATGCTATTCTATATTGTCATGCCAAGACTGTGACATTGGCTATGCTAGGTTTTCCACGGTTAGAGTGGAGGGCTGCATTGGATTATGTTCCTAGCAGGTTTGTGTCATTTCTAAAGGATCAGCGGATGGTTTAGAAAGGGTGTGATGCATATCTACCCTTTGTGATAGATGTCAGTGCTGATATTCCTACCGTTGAGCTAGTTCCGATAGTGAGATACTTCCCAGATATATTTCAAGCATACCGCTCGATAAATATATCGATTTTGGTATTGAATTTTCTCCAGGCACTCAACTCATTTCCACTGCACCATATGGTATGGCCGCAGCATAGCTGAAGGAGTTAAATAAGAAGTTGTAAGAGTTGCTTGATAAGGGTTTCATTCAGCCTAGTGTGTTGTTATGGGGTACTTCCATTTTATTTGTGAAGAACAAGGATGGTTCTATGTGCATGTGTATTAATTATCGGTAGTTGAACAAGGTTTCAACATAGAATAGGTAACCATTGTCGGGCATTGATGACTTATTTTATTAGCTACAGGGTGCCATAGTGTTCACAAATATTGATTTGCGGTCAGGGTATCATCAGCTGAAGATTCAGGATCAGGATATCTCGAAGACTGCTTTAGGATGTATGGTCACTACGAGTTCCTTGTAATATCATTTGGGTTGTCCAATACCCTAACAACATTTATGCACTTGATGAACAGTGTATTCCAGCCATATCTTGATACATTCGTCATTGTGTTTATTGATAACATCTTGGTGTACTCCCCCAGCCAGGAGGATTATGAGCAGTATCTGAGGATTGTGCTCCAAATCTTGGTGTACTCCCCAGTGTGAATTATGGCTTGATTCGGTGGCATTTTTGGGTTATGTGGTGTCGAGTGAGGGGATCAAGGTATATCTGAAGAAGATTGAAGTATTTCAGAGTTGTCCCAGATCGTCTTCAGCTACTGAGATTTTAAGTTTCCTTGGTTTGGTCGGGTAATATCGCCTTTTTGTAGAGGGTTTCACATCTATTGTCGCACCTATGAACAGATTGACCCAGAAGGGTGCCCCTTTTTGATGGTCTGAGGAGTGTGTGGCGAGCTTTCAAAAGCTCAAGACTGCTTTGACTACAGCCCCAATGTTGGTGTTGCCTATAGGTTCGGGGTCTTACATTGTGTATTGTGATGCATCACTGGCCTTGGCGTGGCCTTGATGCAAGAAAGCAGGGTGATTGCCTATACGTCTCGACAAATGAAGACCTATGAGAAGAATTATCTGGTCCACGACTTGGAATTGGTAACTATTGTTCATACATTGAAGATTTGGCGGCACTATTTGTACGAAGCCTTTGTGAGGTCTATACCGACCACCAGAGTCTACAACAATTGTTCAAACAGAAAGATCTTAACTTAGGGCAACGTAGATTGTTAGAGTTTCTTAAAGACTATGATATCACCATTCTATATCACCCCGGGAAGGCCAATGTGGTGACCGATGCCTTGAATCGAAGGGCGGAGAGCTTGGGCAGTTTGGCATATCTACCGGCAGCAGAGAGGACACTAGCCCTAGATGTTTAGGCCTCGATCTACCAGTTTTTTAGATTTGATGTTTCGGAGCCTATTCGAGTTCTTGGTTTCATGGTTTGTCGGTGTTCTTTATATGATCGCAATAGAGAGCGTCAGCATCACGATACCCATTTGCTTGTCCTTAAGGACATGGTATAACACGATGATGCCAAGGAGGTTTCTATTGGATATTTGTGGCGTGTTGCGTATGTATAGCTAGTTATGTGTGCCCATTGTGAATCGATTATGTGATTTGCTTCTTCAGAAGGCCGAGAGTTCGTGGTAATCAATTTATCCGGGTACCACTAAGATATATGAGGATTTGAAGCAACACTATTGGTGAAGGAGAATGAAGAAAGACATAGTGGAGTATGAAGCTCAGTGCCTAAATTGTCAACAATTGAAGTACGAGCATCAAAGGCCAAGAAGTTTTCTCCAGAGACTTTAGATTCCCTAGTGGAAGTGGGAGTCTATCACCATGGATTTTGTTGTGGGCTCCCATGGACTCAGAAGAAGTTTGAAGCTATTTGGGTGATTGTGGATAGGTTTAACAAATTGGTTTATTTCATTCCGCTGGTCACCACATATTCTTTAGAGTAACTCGCTCGGATCAACATTTGCGAGATTGTCCGACTTCATGGAGTACCGGTATCCATCATCTCTGACAGGGGCACCCAATTTCGCGTTTCTAGATAGCAGTGGAGCGTGAGTTAGGCACACAAGTTGAGTACAACATTTTACTCCTAGACGGAAAGACAGTCCGAGCGCACCATTCATATATTAGAGGATATGATCCGTCCCTGTGTTAGGGCTTCCAGGGTCTTTGGGTCATGTATTGCTGCTTGTGGATTTTCCTACAACAACAACTACCAATCAAGTATTCAGATGGCTCCTTGTGAGGCCATATATGGGAGACGGTGTCGTTCTCCAGTTGGTTGGGTTAATCCGGGAGAGGCTAAGTTATTGGACACATATTTGGTTTGAGATGCCTGGAATAGGTCAAGTCGATTCAGGATCGGCTTCGTACACCCTATTCCAGGAGAAGAGGTATGATGATTTGAAGGTTCCTGATGTAGCATTTATGGTTGGAGAGCGAGTTTTTCTCCTGGTTTCACCCATGAAGGGTGTGATGAGGTTCAAAAAGAAGGAAAATTGAGCCCTAGATATATCAGACCTTTTAATATCCTTGAGAAGATTGGTGATGTGGCTAATAAGCTTGCATTACCACCTAGCTTGTCTGCAGTTCATCTGGTGTTCCATGTTTCCATACTCCAGAAGTATTATGGTGATCTGTCTCATGTTTTACACTTTAGCACAATCCAGTGAAGGTTGAGATCAAAGAACATTGCCTCAGTGAAGGTTCAATGGAACGGTCATCCGGTCAAGGAGGCGACCTGAGAGACATAGCAAGACATGCGAAGTCGTTATCGTCATCTATTTATCACTTCTGTTATGTCATTCATTTTAAGAGGGGGAGAATGTGACGACTCGGCCGGTCATTTTGTATAACTGCGCCCCATTTCTTTTTTGATGGTTCACACATGTGTCTATTGTTTTATGCTTTACAAGGTCGATTAGTTTCATTCTAGGAATATTTCGGGTTGATTTGGACCCTATGATTCTAGACTTAGAAGCTTAAGTTAGAAATGTTGACCAAACTTTGACTTCTGTGAAAACAACCCCGTAACGATATTTTGATTGCTCAGATAGGTTTGTATCGTGATTTTGGACTTGGGTGTATGCCCAAAATTGAATTCAGATGTGCCGTAGGTTGATTTTGTTGTTTTACTGAAATTTGAAAATTTGAAGTTGAAAAGTTTGACCGTAGGTTGACTTTTAACTATCGAGCTCAGAATGTGATTTTGGGACTTGGAATGGGTCTGTTATGATATTTAGAATTTGTCTGCAAAATTTGGTATTATTTGGTTGAATTAATAGGATTCGGGTGCTTAGTTGCAAGTCTAGTATTTCTTGAACTTCACTTTGAAAATTCATGTGTTTTACTGTTTGATTCGTAGTTCTAGAAGTTATCTTTGTGTTTTGATCGCGCATGTCACGACCCAAAATACTAACTCAGGTCGTGATGGCGCCCAACACCGGGGTTAGGCAAGCCCACACTTAAATTACTAATGATTCCTCCCATGCTCGGTTAAACATCCCAATACGTGCCAAGTTTTAAAGTTCAAAAACATTAACTGAAAAAGATAGCAAGCCATTTCTACCAAAAATAGTCAAAAGAGGAATGAGCCAATATTTACATATATAGACCCGCAAAACCAAAATAACAACTACGTGTGTGCCAGGAACTAGTGTCACAAGTCCTACGGGCATACTAACAGAATATACAAAACATAATATACAATCCCACAGTCTGAAAGAAATAGACGGGAAATAAGCAAAAGAAAACTCCATGGTGTTGCTCAGGATCGTCAGGAGAAGCAGCTCACCGTGAAGTCGAGTCCAACTAAGATTAGAATCGAGCTCCGATCTGATAACCAGATGCACCAACCTCAGAACCTGTACAATTAAGAACAGAAGTGCAGCATGAGTACATAGACAAATATGTACCCAGTGAGTATCCCGCCTAACCTCGAAGAGGTAGTGACGAGAGGTTGACTTGACACTCACTAAGATCCAATAAAATGATTAACAATATATAATATCAATAATGGATATACACGGATGATAAAAGCAATAAGCATTTAAAATAACATTAATTCAAATTAATGTTGGAGGTCAATATACAATTTCCACTTCATTATTCTTTTATTTCCTTTAAAAATATATATATCTCAACACTCAAAATCCATAAAAGATTTCTTAAAAATTTAACATGCGCATACAGAATAAGGACAACCGGCCTGAGCCATCATAATGATCATATTTGTGCACTGCCAAGGGTCGAACGGCCCGAACCATAATATATATCTTTCAATCTCGCCGTGGCGTACGGCCCGCTCCCATGAGAGTGGGTGAAATAACACTCCGCTCGTGGAATATAAATTGCAAAGCGGTCACATGCACACACAATCCACACATTTATTCTTTATCAATTACTTTTCGTGAAAAAATTCCTTAAAATTACCTATATTCCATGATCTGAGGGAAATAAGATGCGTGTAACATTAATTCACTAAACATATAGTTCATTTCAAGGAAAACATAAAGCATGGTGTAGGCCTAACTACCCAGACATAACAATAATAGTCACTACGTACGGACTCTCATCAATTTGCGCGTATGTAAACCCCACAAACATTAGCACATAGTCATTTAAAGCACGTAGGAGGACAATTCCCCCTTACAAGGTTAGAAAGGAGACTCACCTCGTGTCGAATCTACTCCCCGGACAAAGAACGCGCCCGAAACTCTAAACTCTACACACGAGGACTCGAAACTAGCCAAATGTTATACAAATTCATCAATTTATGCTCAATGTATTGAAATCCTCCTACTACTAAGTCAAATTTTCCATTCATGAAGAAATCCTAAAATCCAACCCCGGGCCGCCATGCTCGGATTCCAAAAATTTTCGAACAAAACACTCACTCATAGCCTAAGGATCATTAATATATGATTTTTGAATGATTTCATAGCCAATTCACGGGTCATTTTCTAAATTCTCGAAGGTCCTAGGTTACTACCCAAATTCCTAAATTTTCACTAATTAAGTAGTTAAATTCCACTAAGAATCCATGCATTAACTAACTCTAGGATAGAATCTACTTACCTTTCAGTGGTTGAGTCGTTGAGCCCTTTTCTCAAGCTCTCAAGGTATTCTAATGGAGGAAAAAAGTGAAGAAATAGTGAAGAATCATGTATTTAAGAAGCACATTGTCTGACAGTTTTTCCGCACCTGCGGCTCGAAGACTGCACATGCGGTCTCGCACCTGCGAGCAAAGGCTCGCACCTGCGGAAATGGACGAGGAAGCCTGGGTCCGCACCTGCGGAGTGGAGACCGCATCTGCGGCTCCGTTCCTATGGAACTTTGTCCGCACCTACAGGAAATGGCCTGCCGCTGGGGATCGCACCTCCGAGGTGCGGTCCCGCACCTGCGACTGGGCAACCGCACCTCCGGCCAACACAAGAACATGTGCACCAGCAGCTATTTCAGCTAGTTTTTGGCCTCGTGTGGTGTCCGGGAGGTACCTGGGCCCACCCGAGCCGCCATCCAAATATACCAACAAGTCCTAAATCATAATATGGATTCGCTCGAGCCTTCAGAACACCCAAAACAACGCTAAAACTCAAAATCACACCTCAAAACTCCTAGAACCAAACTCTGGAACTTTAAGTTTTCTTGACTTCGCTAACAGTGCGCCGAACTGACCTATACTACTCGGAATAACACCAAATTTTGCAGGCAATTCATAAACGACATAACGGAACTATTCCCGGTCTCGGAATTCTGTTCAGACCTCGATAACACAAAAACACGTCCCAAATCACAATAGGAACTTAAGGAACTTCTTATTTCAATATTAGGCGCTTAAATGATCCCGGGTCATCATAAACCCATTCCGAACATACGCCCAAGCCCGAAATCATCATACGGTGCTACCAGAACCGATGAAATTTGATTCCGAGGTCGTTTAACAAATATGTTGACCAAAGTCAAACTTGGCCTTAAAGGCCAACCTTAAGGAACCAAGTGTTCCTATAGCACTCTAAACACTTCCGAGTCTCGGACCACCCGCCCCCGCAAGTCATAAACCAAAATAAGCCACTTTGGATAGTTTCATTTAGGGGAACGGGGTCCAATAACGCAAAATGACCGGTCGGGTCGTTATATTCTCTACCTCTTAAAAAATGTTCATCCTCGAACGAGTCTAGAATCATACCTGAAGTGCTGAATAAGTGTGTATATCTGCTCCGTATGTCCTCCTCGGAATCCCAGGTCGCCTCCTCGACTGATTGGCCCTTCCATTGGACCTTTACGACATAAACTCTCTTGGACCTCAACTGGCTGTCCTGTCTATCAATAATAGCAACTAGCTCCTCCTCGTAACCCAATCTCTCATCCAACTGAATAGTGATGAAATCAACCACGTGAGAGATTTCGACGTGGTACCTCCGGAGCATGGATACATGTAAAACTGGATGAACTCCTGAGAAACTGGGAGGCAAGGCCAGCTCATAACCAACCTCCCCAACTCGCCCCAACACCTCGAAGGGACCTATAAACCTCAGGCTCAATTTGTCCTTCTTCCCAAACCTCATAATACCCTTCATAGGCGAGACTTTCCACATGACCCTATCTCCCTCCATAAATGATACATCACGCGCCCTCTAATCCGCGTAACTCTTTTGTCTAGACTGTGCTGTGCGGAGCCTCTCCTGAATCAACTTCAGTTTCTCCAAAGCATCTCTCACCAGGTCGGTACCACATAAACTAGCCTCACCATGCTCAAACCACCCGATAGGGGAACGACATCACCTACCATACAAAGCCTCAAATGGAACCATCTCGATGCTGGACTTGTAACTATTATTGTAAGAAAACTCAGCCAAAGGCAAGAACTTGTCCCACTGACCTCTGAAGTCAATCATACATGACCTGAGCATGTCCTCCAATATTTGTACTGTACGCTCTGACTGACCATCAGTCTGAGGGTAAAATGTTGTGTTGAGGTCTATCTGGGTACCCATCTCACTATCCAATGCTCTCCAGAAGTGCGAGGTGAAATGAGGACCTCGATCTGATATAATAGACACCGGCATACCATGCAACCGGACTATCTCCCGAATGTAGATCTGGGCTAAGATCTCAGAATATAAGTAGTAGCTAATGGAATGAAATGTGCCAATTTGGTCATATCCACAATGACCCAAACCGCGTCAACCTTCCGCAAGGTCCGAGGCAACCCAACCACGCAGTCCATAGTGATGCGCTCCCATTTCCACTCAGGAATGGGCATCTGCTGAAGTAGGCCTCCTGGCCTCTAGTGCTCATACTTATCCTGCTGGCAATTAAGACACCTAGGCACATACTCCACAATGTCCTTCTTCATTCGCCTCCACCAGTAATGCTGCTTCAAATCACGATACATCTGCGTAACCAGGATGAACAGAATACTGAGAACTGTGTGCCTCCTCTAGAATCCTCTCCCTCAGGCCATCAACCTTAGGAACACATAAGCTGCCCTGAAGTCTCAGAGCACCATCCTCGCCAATAATAACCTCCTTGGCCCTACCCTAAACCACTGTCTCTCAATGCTCATCCAAACACGGATCATCATATTGTCAAGCCTTAATCTCCCCTAATAACAAAGAATGAGCAACCACATATGCAAGAACTTGACGAGGCTCTAAAAGGTCTAATCTCACCAGGCGATTAGCCAATGAATGAATGTCCAAGGCTAGAGTTCTCTCCTCTGCTGCAATATAAGCCAAGTTACCCATACTCTCCGCCTTCCTGCTCAAAGCATCTGCTACGACATTTTCCTTGCCCGGGTGATAAAGAATGGTGATATCATAATCCTTCAACAACTCAAGCCATCTGCGCTACCTCAAATTAAGATCCTTCTGCTTGAAAAAGTGTTGTAAGCTACGGTGGTCTGTATAAAACACACATGACACTCCATCCAAGTAGTGCCTCCAAATCATAAGAGCATAAACAATCACCGCCAACTCCAAGTCGTGCACAGAATAATCCCTCTCATGAACCTTTAGATGGCGTGAATCATAAGCAATAACTCTCCACTCCTGCATCAATACACACCCCAAGCCAACGCACGAAGCATCGCAATATACTGTATTCATTCCAGAATCGGAAGGCAATACTAGAACTGGTGTTGTGGTCAATTCTGTCTTGAGCTTCTGAAAGCTCGCCTCACACTCTTCAAACCATCGGAACAGGGCATTCTTATGATTCAATCTAGTCAATGGAGCTGCAATAGAAGAGAACCCCTCCAAAAATCGCCGATAATAGCCTGCTAGGCCCAAAAAGCTCCTGATCTCTGTAGCTGAAGTAAGACACGACCAACTCTGAACTGCCTCGATCTTCTAGGGATCAACCTTGAATAACCTCTCCAGCTACCACATGCCCCAAGAATATCGTGGAATCCAACCAGAACTCACACTTGGAGAACTTAGCATATAGCTTTTGTTCTCGCAAAGTCTGGAGCATAAATCTCAAATGCCGCTCATGCTCCCCAGGCTACGTGAGTAAATCAAAATGTCATCAATGAAGGCAATGATAAAGGAATCAATATACGGCCTGACCACCCTATTCATCAGGTCCATGAATGTTGCTGGGGCATTATTCCAACCAAAGGACATCACTAGGAACTTATAATGGCAATATCTTGTAAGCAGTCTTCGGAACATCTGAATCCCGAATCCTCAACTGATGATACCCTGATCTCAAATCAATCTTAGAAAACACACGAGCACCCTGCAACTGGTCAAATAAATCATCGATGCGCGGCAAAGAGTACTTGTTCTTAATTGTAACCTTATTCAATTGGCGGTAATCAATACACATCAGCATTGAACCATCTTTTTTCTTCATGAATAGAACTGGAGCACCCTACGGCGATACACTCGGTCTGATGAAACCCTTAACTAACAACTCCTCAAGCTTCTCCTTCAACTCCTTCAACTCTTTCGGAGCCATATGGTACGGAGGAATAGATATAGGCTGGGTGCTGGAGCTAAATCAATACAGAAATCAATATCGTGATCCGCAGGCATGCCCGGAAGGTCCGAAGGAAATACATCAGTAAAATCTCGAACCACTGGCACTGAATCAATTGTTGGAGACTCGGCGGTGGTGTCTCGCACATAAGCAAAACAAGCCAGACAACCCTTCAAGAATGAAATAACCTGGTTGGCTGTACTAACTGAGGAACCTCTCCACTCCAGCCTAGGGGACTCGGGCATGGCTAAAGTAATTGTCTTAGCATGGAAATCTAGCACGACATGATAAGGAGATAGTCAATCCATGCCTAAAATAATCTCGAAATCAACCATGTCCAGCAATAAGAGATCTACTAGAGTCTCGAATCCACAAAATAAAATCACTCAGGATCGACAAATCCGGTCTACAACCATAGAATCGCCCATGGGAGTGGAAACATAAATAGGAGAACCCAAGGACTCACGAGGGATATCCAGAAAATGAGCAAATAAGACCGAAACATAGGAATAAGTGGATCATGGATCAAATAACACTGATGCCTCTCTACCACATACTGTAATAATACCTGTGATCACAGCGTCTGAGGCCACTGTATCTGATCTGGCCGGGATAACATAGAATCTAGCTAGAGCACTGGAAAACTAAGCTCCGCCAGAATGAAAAGGAGCTGGCTGACCTCCCCCTGACTGGCCTCCACCTCTAGGACGACCCCTGCCGACCTGTCCCCTACCTCTAGATGGCTTGATGGCTGGTGCTGGACCCATAGGCTGAAAATCTTATTGTACTGCTTTACCCCGAAACCTGGGACAATGCCTCTTCATATGACCTGGATCCCCAAACTCATAACAACTTCCGGGTATCATAGCCTGCTGCCTCGAAGAGGAACCCTGAATGGCCGGAGAGAAATGTGTACTCTGTGGCATAGCACAGAAGTAGGGACTGGGAATCTCGGATAACTGGGACAACCACTGGGTGAACTCTGAATGGCTGGAGGGTGGTAGGAACGCTCTGGCATGGCGCTGAAATGATCCCTCACTGGAACACCTCGGAGAGGTGGTGGGAGTGTTGAATATTGAGGCCTCCTGGGCTGACCTCTAGTAAATTGACCTCTACTAACTGACCTTTCACCCTAACTGGGGCCCCTCTGAGATCCACGGAGAATCTGGCTCTCTTGTCCTGCTTACGCTGCTCTCTGCCTCTCAATCGATAGCCCTCAATCCGATGAGCTATCTCAACCACCAGCTGATAGGGAGTTCCCATATCCACCAGCAACCTTGCTACAAATCTCCTCACTCTCTCAGCATTAGTAGGCAATATCATAAGTGCGTGGCGAGACAACTCTGAGAATCTAGCCTCATAATCTTTCACTAACATATGTCCCTGCTCAAACTGCTCAAACTGATATCGCAGCTCTTCCCTCTAAGAGGGTGGGATATACCTGTCTAGAAACATCTGAGTGAACTGATCCAGATGATCGGGGGAGAATCTGCTGGCCTGCAGAGAATATAGGACTGCCACCATCTACGAGCTCGGCCCTCTAGCTGGAAGGTAGTGAAATCCAATCCATAGGACTCTAATATCCTCATATTGTGCAGCCTATCCCTGCACCTGTCAAAAAAATCCTGGGCATCCTCGCCCCACTCGCCACCAAAGACTGGAGGGTGCAACCGAGTCAAACAATCCAATAACTTCTGCGGATCGTTGTCCGCAGCTGGCCTGGGCGCAGGTGCTGCTGCTACAGGCTGAGCCCCACCCACGGGCAGAGTACCCGGGGTATGATGTAATGTTGTTGTCTGACCTGCAGCCTGGGTAGTAGGAGTCTGGGGCCCCCTCCCGCCTGAGATGTGGCAGGATCTGCCAGAAATAAACCGGCATGGGACATGGTCTCCATGAACCGCATCATACGGCCCATGATCTCCTGGAATCATGGCGTGGCCATAAAGTCCACTGGAGCAAGACCTACTGGGGGCACCTCACCTTGATCGTCTATAGTAGGGTCCTCTGGTGGTGGTATGACTGGAATAGCTCGGGGATGCCCTCATCTCCTACCTCGGGCCGGTGCCTTCCCCCGGCCTCTGTCGCAGGCCTCTAACAACAGGGGTAGCGGCCTATCCCGGGTCTGGAACATCGGATGCACGCGTCCTCACCATCTGTTAGAGACTAGAAGAATGAAATTTAGTAACCCATTGACTGCACGATAGAATAAAAATAAGGAGAGGTTTTCCTAACACCCTATAGTCTCCCGAAGATAAGTACAGACGTCTCCATACCGATCCGCAAGATTCTACTAGGTTTGCCCGTGACTTGTGAGACCTACGTGAACCTAGTGCTCTGATACCATGTTGTCATGACCCAAAATACTAACTCAGGTCTGTATTGGTAAAAAAGAGTTTCACACGTAAGCTAGCTTTTGACAACTCAGCCAGTCATGTGAACACAGGAAAACGCAACAGCTGGATGATATTCCAGGAAGAGGTACAGTACAAAGAGGCACAGATAAGTAAACCCACGAACTTATTAGTCATGGGAAACACAACTTGATCAAAACGGGGGAGAGACACGGTCAGAATGAATATAGACAAAGCTACGGGTAGATTCAAGGACCTACAATTGATTACTCGAAGGTTATGTAATTGAACCCTAATTATCGTTATTCTTTGTAACGCCTCATTAATGCCATAATTAGTCATTAATGAGTAACCATAGCAAGAGTCGTATATTATAAGAATCTCCTATATAAGGGAGGGGAATACAGCTTGTAAAGGCATCTGATTCCCGGATACAATTAACTTCGATTTTTTATATTTCTGTAATACTGTCTATTATTCATTTTTCTCCATTACCTTAATTATCAGTAACCCATATTCATCTTAAAAATAAGCTTTAGTCAAAGGGTATAATTCTTTGGTTAAACAGACTGGTTCCGTTACCGGGAATCTGATAATCTTTGTTTACTTTTTAAGTGATATCCTCTGACTTATGTCAAACTCCAATGACAACAACCAGCAAAGGAGTGGACCCCAGTTCCATCGCCTTCAGGAACTCCACGTGGTTCGAGGGAACAATCCCTAGAAAGGTCCAATAACAACAATGGTGATAATGATCAAATTGTGGAACAAGATTGTGTAAAGCAAATGATTGCAGAGCATGTGAGCCAAGCTTTGCAAGAATTTGCGAGAGATTACCGGCAGCGTTACCTACACCGCCGAAACCACCCCCCAATAACACCATCACCATGGAAAATCCTCAATCTGGGTTGGCAAACTCAGGAAGAGGAGATACTCCTAATGAATCTCTCGAAACGAGAACAGGTATATCTAATAACTCAAAATTACAAAATTTACTTCTAACCATGCAGAAACAGATGAAGGAGCAGATCGATCGCATCGAACAAATTCTTGGAGTACCACCTACCATCAAAGGCATCGATGTTGATAGATATTCTCAACAACCTTGGAAGCCAAGTACAGCACCCTTGCCTATACCCAAGAAGTTTAAAATTCCTGATGTTCCCAAATATTATGGAACAACTGATGCACGCGACCATGTGACTGCTTTCACTACTAGGGTAAAAGGCAACAACTTAACGAAATAAGAGATTGAATCAGTCATTGTCAAAATATTTGGGGAAACACTTACCAAAGGAGCCCTAACCTGGTATTATCTTCACCCTGAAAATTCTATTGACTCTTTCGCTGAGCTTGCAGATTCGTTTATAAAAGCACACTCTAGTGCACAAAAAGTTGAGAAGAGAAAGGAAGAAATATTCAAAATAAAACAAGGAGACACAGAACTACTCCGTGAGTTTGTAGACAGGTTTCAACGAGAACGAATGCAGTTACCCAGAGGGCCTGATAAATGGGCAGCCATGGAATTTGCAAGCAACCTAAACGATAAAAGCTCAGAAGCCACGAGACGAATTAAGTAAAGCCTAAGATAATTCCCCACTACAACATGGAACGATGTATATAACAAGTACAATACTAAACTCAAATTAGAAGAAGATATCATTGCTCGTTCGAGAGATGAAGATCATTCCAGATCCAGACGTCCTGAATCAGATAGAGATCATGTAAAAATAGGTATGATCCTTACTTAGGACCCTCGGACTATAGACCACAAGGAAGAGACATAGTCTCATCCTCGTCTAGATCCCGAAAAGATCGAGATGAACGACCTAGATGTAGTACTCAAATTGGGGATCATACCTTTAATGTAAGTACTACTGAACTTGTCTCAATATTGAGGAAAATGGGAGACAAGGTAAAGTGGCCCAAAGAGACGCGGTCAAATCCAAGTGGATAAAACCCAGATCACTGGTGTGAATTTCACAACGATCATGGGCACAAAACTGCGGATTGCAGATTTTTACAAGGTGAAGTAGAAAATTTATTTAAACAGGGCTATTTAACATAATTGTTTAGTGATAAAGGTAAACAGGCATATATGAGGAACATGCAGGAGTCCCCAAAGCCTCCTTCTCCAAAACGAACCGTCAACGTGATACACGGGGGTGAAGAAGTAAACAGAGTGATTTGGAAAACAACCAAAAAGTTCACAATTACACATGGGAAACGGGCTCGTGAAAATATGGAAGAAGACGATATAATCTACGATGATGTAGATATCAACGGATTAATGCTTCCGCACAACGATGCTCTTGTAATATCTTTACTTATTCATGATACTAACGTAAAAAGAGTGTTGATTGATCCAGGCAGTTCAGTCAATATCATTTTGCTAAGAGTCGTGGAAGAAATGCTATTGGAGAATCAAGTAATCCCAAAAGCGCGAGCCATATCAGGGTTTGATAATTCTACGGTTATAACAAAAGGAGAAATTGAGTTTAGCACTTATGCTGAGGGGGTGACCAAAAGTGCCAGGTTCCAAGTCATCGATACTGACATGGCTTATAACGTGATCATTGGAAGGCCATGGATCCACGACATGAAAGCGATACCCTCCACGTTGCATCAGGTAATTACATTCCCCTCTGAATGGGGGATTCAACAAATCAAAGGAGATCAACAGAACGCAAGAAATTTAAACTCTATGGTACACTACAACAAGAAAATAGTGGTGGAAGAAATTATTACCCAAATAGGTACGGAAGACATTATGACAAAAATATGTATGAAAGAAAATAATTACGAGAAGGAAAATCACGTTACCATGGAAGGAATATTATACCACACAGATACCGATTTCAGACCAGACGTCATTCGTGAATTGGAGGAAGATGAGCACATCAAAACAACTACGGAGGAGCTCGTAGCTGTTCCATTATATGAAAAAAAGCCTGAGCAGGAAGTGTATATAGGCACGAGGCTAGGCCTCACTCAAAGAGAAGAAACAAAAGCAAGGACCATTCAAGAACCAAGTGATCGACGAAGAGGTACAGAAACTCTTGAAGATTGGTTCAATACGAGAGGTAACGTACCTTAACTGGCTAGCAAACACCGTGGTAGTACCTACGAAGAATGGCAAGTGGAGAGTATGCGTAGATTATACTGACTTAAATAAAGCATGCCCCAAAGATTCATTCCCATTGCCACATATAGATAAAATGATTAATGCCACAGCAGGTCATGAATTATTATGCTTCTTAGATGCATATTCTGGTTATAATCATATTAAAATGAATCCCTCAGATGAGGAAAAAACTTCCTTCATTACACACAGGGGGACTTACTGTTATAAAGTTATGCCTTTTGGCTTAAAAAATGCTGGAGCCACCTATCAAAGGTTAGTGACCAAAATGTTCCAAGAACATCTTGGAAAGATGATGGAAGTTTATATTGATGATATGTTGGTAAAATTAACACAAGAACAAGACCATCTTGAGCACCTCTCTACTGCTTTTGATATTTTATGCAAGTATAATATGAAGTTAAATCCAGAGAAATGCGCTTTTGGAGTGTAATCAGGCATATTTTTGGGTTTCCTTGTATCAAACAGAGGAATAGAGGTAAATCCCGCTCAAATTAAAGCCATAGATGAAATACCTGATACTTTAACAAATAAAAATGAAGTTCAATGAATGACAGGGAGAATAGCAGCTTTGGGTAGGTTTATTTTTAAATCTTCCGAAAAATGTTTTAAATTCTTCTCAATTCTCAAAAAGCAAAATCAGTTCGAATGGAATGAAGAATGTCAGCAAGCCCTCAAGAATCTGAAGATTTATCTATTGAAACCACCACTTCTTTCAAAGCCAAAAGAAGGGGAAAGATTATACATCTACTTGGTTGTATTAGAAACTGTTGTAAGTGCAGTATTAGTAAGAGAAGAAAAAGGTAAACAATCAAATGTCTATTATGTACGTAAAACTTTGCTAGATGCTGAGACTAGATATCCACATCTGGAAAAGTT